>WNYA01000874.1:72140-106760 GCA_019512145.1 Engystomops pustulosus
AATACACAACATAAAGAACATGTGCAACATACAACAATACACACATAAAGAACAGTGCATAATACAACTATACACAACATAACAGAAACATGTGCAACATACACTATACACAAACAAATGAACAGGAGATAGTACAGCATATACACAACATAAAGAAAGGCCAACATACAACATTACCATAAAATAAAAGAAACATGGCATCATACAACCTTCACAACATAAAGAACGTGTGTAACATACCACATATACACAAAATAATGAACAAGGGTATAGTACAGCCTAGACAAACAATAAAGAACATGGCAAAATTCAACATATACACAACATAAAAACATGTGCATCATACACCTATACACAACATAAAGAACATGTAGCAACATACAACCTATACACAACATAAAGAACATGGCATCATAAAATATAAAAAAATAAAGAGCATGTGCATCATACAACATATCACAACAAAATAACCTGTGACAACATAAAACATATAAACACCAAAGAGCGTGGAACATACAACCTATAAAACATAAGAACATGTGACATCATAAAACATGCACACACCTAAAGAACATGTGCAACACCTCAACCTATACACAACATAAAGAACATGTGCATCAAAAACCTATACACAACATAAAGGAACTTGGAATCATACAACATACACACAACATAAAGAGATGTGCAACATACAACATAACCAACATAATGAACATGGTTTTTTTATGCCAAACATACAACCTATACACAACATAAAGAACATTGCCAACAGACAACATATACACAACATAAGAGCTGTGCAATACAACATACACATAACATAATGAACATGTGCACATGACAACCTATACACAACATAAGAACAGGTGCAACATTACCAACATAACACAACCTTAAAGAGCAGTGCAAATACAAACATACACATAACATAATGAACACGTGCACATACAACCATACACAAATAAGAACATGGCAACATACAACAATACACAACATAAAGACATGTGCAAACATAAAAACATAACCACACCTAAAGACATGTGCAACATACACATACACGACATAAAGAACATGTGAAACATACAACCTATACACACATAAAGAACAGGGATGCAACATACAAACATATACACAACATAAAAACATGTGCATCATACAAAACCTATACAAAACATAAACGAACATGTGCGAAAGCAACATATACACAACCTAAAGAACATGTGTCAAACTTACAACATACCACAACATAAAGAACATGTGCAACAACATAACAAACAACAGACAAAATAAATAACATGTACAACAATACAACTATACACAACATAAAGACCTGTGCATCATACACCTATACACAACAAAAGAACATGTGCTAACATACAACATACACACAACAGTAAAGAGCATGTGCAATCGTGATACACATATACACACCATAAAGAACAGTGCTAACATACAACATACACACAACATAGAAGAAAAATGTTGCAACATACAACCTATACACAACATAGAAGAGCAGGTGCAACATCAACTATACACAAACATAAAGAACATGTGATCACCACATACACACCACATAAAGAACATGTGCAACTACAACATTACACAACAATAAAGAACATGGTGCAAACTACAACATATACCACAACATAAGAGCGTGTGCTAACATACAACCTATACACAACCTTAAGAACATGTGAACATGACAACATACACACAACATAAAGAGCATGTGCATCATAGAAACACTATACACAACCTAAAGAGATGTGCATCATACAAACATCTACACAACATAAGAAACATGTGTAAAATACAACATCCACACAACATAAAAGAACATGTGAATCATCCAACATATACACAACATAAAGCGCGTGTGTAAATGACAACATACAGCAACATAAAGAACATGTGGATCATACAAACATATACAACAACATAAAGAAAAACAAAAAACAAGAAAAAACAGTGCAAAATACAACATACCCAACAATAAGAACATGGGAACAATTACAACATACATACAACATAAAGAACATGTGCAACATACAACAGAATACACAAACTAAAGAGCGTGTGTAACATACAACTATACACAACAGAGAGCATGTGCAATTCATACAACATATAACACACAAATAAAGAACGGGTGATTGCAACATAAACATAAAAACCATAAAAACATGTGTAACATTACAACATCACACACTAAGAACATGTGCAACATACAAAAATATACACAACTAAGAGGGGGGGTGGGGGGGTGGGGGTAGGCGAGGGGGGGGTTGGAGGGACCCGTCGCTAGGCGGGCTAGGCTAGTGGCGTGCAATAGTGGGGGGGGGGGGTCGGGGGGACGGGTAGCGTGTGCAAATACAACATATACACAACATAAAAAACATGGCAAACAACAAACAGACACACCATAAGAACATGTGCAAACATCAACTATTACACACATAAAGAACATGGTGATACTACAAAATACAAAACATAAAGAACATGTGTAACTAACTAACACACAATAAGAACATCGTGCAACATACAAACATAACACAACAACCATAAAGAACAGTGTTGCAAACATACACCTCTCCACACCATAAAACCATGTGTGAACATACAACCTATCCCCCCCTCACGACACTCTGTGCCCTCCCCCCTAGCCCCCCCACCTTCAAGCGCCGGTGCCTAATATACTATCCCACCCTCAGACCTGTGTAACCCCAACTCCACCCCCTAAATACACCTCCGTTACCATCCCCCCCCCTCCCCCCCACCTCCGAACCGTGTACCATCCCAAATACCCACCCATCCAGACCTGGTAACTTCCACCCCTTTATCCCACCACCTCCGGACACCGTGCCTCCTCCCCCCTCCCCCCCCATCCCGCACCCTGTGTAATACAACATAATACCACCCCTTCACGACCCTGTGCCCCCTAAACCTCTACCCCACATCCCGACCTATGTGTAACCTGACGCACATTACCCACCAAACGCGCGTGGTCCCATACAAATACATCCACCACAGAGCCGCGTGCCTCATAACACATATAGCTCACAACGACAAGACACAGGTGCAACCTACCACCTCCCCAACATCCCGCCCCTGTGTCACTACCCCTCAAAATAAAGACATGTGCCCAAAATACACTACACACAACATAAGAACATGGTAACATAAAACATATACACCACATAAAGAACATGTGTAACATACAACATTACACAACATAAAATGTGAACAACAACATACCCACAACATAAAATAACCAGTGCAACATAAACATACACAAATCATAAGTATCCAAAAACCTAAAATCTCGCGACCTAAAATTGGCGCAGTGAACTAGGACCAACTACTATTTGTTATTGTATGACTCGCCAGCCTGTATCATTCGCATCAGAGCATACAGGCCCTAAATTGTAATGATGCATGTGCTGTATGACTACAAGGGTATTCTCTCAGCCGCAGCCAGTCCCCCTCAGCATCCCCAGCACAATCATAAGACAAATGTTGAGCTTTCTCAATTCAACCGATGATGCAGAAGACAAATCACTAATAGTGGGAATACAATCCTGACATAAGAGAAGGTTAGTCACCACTCTCCCGCGCTACAATCCCCACTTAGGCCGCTTCCACAAGCGGGTGAGAGAGAAAAAACGCACTGGCCCAGATGATGCGTGTTGCACCAAGAAACATATGTGGAGATGACACATGTATTTATTCAAAGTGTTGTGCCACTTATGGTCATCAGATGCTTGTTGTCAGACACTTTAGAAAATGTGCACCAAAAGGGGAGTGTGGTGCTGAGTCGATGAATTTGTGCCACTCATTTTTCTGGCTGCACCACACTTCTGCATCATGAGGAAGTACAAGAAAAAACAAGGGTAACTGGTCCATCTGAAAACAGAGCGGATTACGGATTTAAGAGCCTGCAACCACAATTGGATTATCTGACACATAGATGAGGAACTCTGCACGGAGGGAGATGCACCAGTTCTTTCATTTTTTATATCTGGACTCTGTGTGCTGGAGCAATTTCTTCTACGACACAATGGGCCCTGAAATAGTGCAAATTTTAGTGTTAGCACTTGCCATTATTTTCACTTACGCCAGGGAGTGCGTGGAGGGGCGTGGCTGGGGGGTAGAGGCGTCGGCAAGGAGCGGTCCTTGTCCCGCACTTGGCACACTAGAGCCCAAAGCTCTGATGGATCCGGCATGCGCCGGAGGGTCGTCATGGGGCTATGTGCGCTGTTACTGCATGATAAATACCGCCTATGTCAAATGGAATGAACCAACATGCTGAGCCCGGTCCGTCAGTTTCCCAAAGGTCGTCTTTCTCTGACCGCACTCGCTCGTGGACAACTGGCCAAACTACCAACTTATAGTTATCTCATTATCATTATCCTGTGATCGGTGGGGGGTCAAACACCTGGCACCCCATCCGTCAGATGGTTACATTCTGGCCGCAGCTATAGCAGCTGTAGGCCTAATTACATTTACATTCAAAGGGCCGTGTGTGATGACAGGAGTCCCGCCGCGCCCATGGGTCATGGTCTCACTTGTTTGTTTTTTTTTTAATCGTACTTAAGAGTGAGGTCCACGCGTTCAGTTTCAGATGCCGTTTTTGTAGTCAAAAGCGGGTGTCAATCCCAATGGGTGGAAACATTCATGGAGAGAAGCTGCTCCTCCTCTTTCTTTTCACTCCACTCCTGGATTTGGAAGTCAAAAACTGCATCTGGAAAAAAACTGCCGTGTGAACGCACCCCGGTGCAGGGACTTCTAGTCACTAGTGACTTTGATGGCTCCCTGCCTAAATAAATATGGCCATATTAATCTGTAATTATAAGCGATGACACATTAATAAGTCTCAGTCTGGCAGAGTTTTAAAGTGGGGGCAATAACATGGTGTGCTGTGATACGGCATTAATTATTGGGGTGGATGGCGGCATTATTTAACTGTAAATAGGTGGCAGCCAGATTCTTTATAGGAATGTTGACACTAACGGGATATTAAATGGAGTAAATTGATCAATCTAATAACCTGGGAACGTAAATCAAATGCCAATAATTTGATGAAATGAGCATGTTTTGTTATGGGGGGGCATGCAGTACCTGTGGCGGGGACGTGGGTTTGTGATGGCTGCTGCACTCCCCGGTCACTGAGGATTGCCCCCCATCTGACGAGCGATAAAGCGTCAGTTCTACATGTCCTTTTTATAGACCTGCTGCTGTGGAAATATTCATCAAGGTAAAGAAATCGGTAGGTGTGAAGTGTCGATCTGTGACATCTGTTTCGTTAATTACTTAATTGCAGGTCATGTGACACACCCTGAATTGTTATATTCGGGTTGTATAACTGTTAAAACTGAGAGTTTGTCTACAGGAGAAGACGCCACGCCTTCTACCGGACAATGTGACACACCCTGGGTGTATCGGAGGGGGTGCAATGGGCCCCAGAGGCTGGGGGCCCATAAGTGTACATTCCCATATGAGAAGTCTAGTACTACTAATCCATACATTATAATCAGGAAAGCCTGGCACTGGGGCCGTCAGCTACACATTAACCCACCCGGCCACAATCTGTCTATTAGGCTGCTGTACACACAGAACCAGTGGACAGCTCCACGTCATACTAATACGGACCTCACTATAAGCTGGCATGTTTTAGTGCTTTTGAAGCAGATATAAAATGCAGAACAGGAAGTTTTCTTATCTTCATTTTTGCAAGCAGATTCTGTATATCACACAAGAATAACTCCATTCTTGTCCTGGCAATAACGGGGCTTATTACTAAGGCTTTTCGCCATTTTTTTCAACTGCGCCCGTTCTTTATGTTAAGACGTATTGACACAATAACGAGCCGTGCACCTGTGTGACATCACATGACCAGGGATATAACAAGCCGTGCACCTGTGTGACATCACATGACAAGGGACCAGTTTTTCTCCACATGATGTAAATGAAGCTTCCTCTAGAATGATAGTATACAGAGATCTAGAACTTGGAGGAATCGATTGAAAGTATATTGAAAAATATACACAAACAATATCAATTACTTGCAGAAAGTGGACAACCCCTTTAAGTCACAATTATCAGATAACTTTATTAACAGTTATGTTTTATTGTGGTTAATGGGTTTCAGTGCCTCTACTGGCCATCAGGGTTCTGAGATAATAAGTGGACCCAATCACACTTTGGTCCCTGGTTATGTCAGAGTATATCTGACAGGTTCCCTCCATTGTAGCATTACACTGAGGCTGTGTGGATTCTCCAGGTCAGATATACTTGTACTGTCGCTGTGTCTCTATGACGGGCTGCATAACACATTATAAGCCGCCTGCATGGGTGGTCTGGCCCTTTAATTAGCTTGATCTAGAAATATGATTAATTTCACCTTTTTGATCATTTTTTTAGTCTATTCTGGTGCGTTTGTGGTCCTGGCTTTCCTGCAGGCAGTGATATGTCTTTTGTGGTCTGTAATATGTGCAGTCACAGCGCAGTAAGAAATGCCTAATGGGGGAACACAATTAGTACAACAAATGTCTTGTTGTGTCGCTCAGAGGGCGGCTCTGCCCGGCTGCGTTCTTGGGGCGTCCCCTCCGCCTCCTCTGATAATGATATGTTGTCTGCAGTCCGGACTTTGTTGGGCACCATCTATAGAGGGGCGGAGGGGCTGTTATCGACTTCATAGCCCCCGGCCCCTGGCTTCCGGGTTACTCTCTTCTGCAGTGTTTCTCCTTATGGCTCTCACCTCTCATCAGGAGACCATGGAAAAAAATATGCAAGAATTATTGTGTGTATATTTGGAGCCCTGATTTTCACAGATGTCTGTGACAATTGACAAGGAGTTGTCGGTGCCAAGACTTTCTATTATTGGTTGCAGACCTTTTCAGTTTTTGGCTTGTGTTTACAGTCAGTCTCCCAAATAAGCACAGGCGGATTAATACTGCCCTGGACCCTGGGGTGTAGGAATATTATCTGGAAGCACTTCATACATATATGGTACTAGAATCAGCTTCTTAGGGGATGGAGGACGTGTCCCTTCTGCTGCTTTTATTTTGAGGTTTCAGAACCTTTTCAGAACCTTCAAATGTCCAGAAATTACTCTGGTGTATTGAGAGCAGGAACAGATAAAGAAGGAAGGTTCTTCTTAGTATAAAATTTAGTGGGTGGTTCCAGTGGCTATGGGCCCCCTTGAGAGCTTGGGCCCCGGACAACCGCCCAACACTGGACACTTTGCTAAGTGCGTACATGGCGGCGCTATGATAAGGGGTTTCAGAGGTGTCCGGCCTTACACCCTGAGATTGGTTAGGATTCGAAGGCTCCGGATGTGTGTCTGTACTTCATGATGACGCAGTGGTCCTTTCCTTTCGTCTCTTCCTCTGCGTTTGCCGCACACAGCCGAATCGGTGCCTGCTGGTTTTTCACTGGGGGTCACTGCCGTTACTACAGTGCCTGTAAGTGCCACCAGGAGCGCTCCATTTGTGGCGGCTCCCAATGTGCCTTGCATTGCCAGTCCTCTGCCAGATCACAGAGGACTCCAGTGTGTGTGCTACAGATACTCTCACTGTGGTACCCCAGTAAAAAGGTGACCACCTGAATTAGAACAGATTTTTTGTTTAGTTTTTTTCACCGATTTTCATCTCGTTCTTCTCCTTTTTGATTGTAATCTTCAGTATGAGAGGACCCGGAGGTGGCTCTCAAGAAGGTGTCAAAGGAGGTGGCCTGTTCTAGGAGCTCCCGTTCCAAACCATCCTGGTCTCACCTTTGGGTGAAGGAACCTGCTCTGTCTCGTCTTATCCACCTCCTCTGGTATCTCCATGTTTCCTCGATCAATTATTGTATTGTTAAGGGAATCACTGCTGTGTCATAGGTTTCTTAGGACAGAGCGGTTTCCTTGGTCCGTTCCACAGGGCGCGTTCACACGTTCCGCTATCGTCGCGTTCATAACGCGACGCTAGCGCACAGTGGGCGGGGCTCGGGCCGATCGCATATGCGTTTCCCGAGAAACGCATGCGATTAATAACCCAATCGCATGCGTTTCTCTGGAAAGGCATATGCGATCGCCCAAAACTCCGCCCCCTGTGCGTTATGAATGCGGCGCTAGCGGAACGTGTGAACGCGCCCTCAGGGTTTACATTCTGCATCCCACCAATACATGAGGCTTCACCTGATGGGTGGCCATGGGCTGTTCTATTCCCTGTTCTTACCTCTTACGTTTTTCGGAACACTTTTGGATTTAAGGGTCCATTTTGAGTCAGATTGTTCTGCCCAGCGGATGTCTTGCATGTAAATAATACAAGACACTGGGTGCTGGTTACTGATCACATGTGTTTCCATAGAAATGTATATGCCATTGGGCCGTGTCACACCCCTATGTTTCTAAACTGAGCCAAAGTGCTAACGTGTGAACATCAATGAGATGTTCTAAAGTAGAAGAAACGTGCAACAGCAACAATGTAATACATGACGTGTAAGACGTGACCGGTCAAGAGGGAACGCGCTTCGCTACTGCTATGTGGTGTCACCAGGGAGTAGCACGCCAATCATCAAAAATCTTATGTGGTGCACACGTATTTCATACTTATCACGATGGTCTTGTACTGAGGCGTTGAGATTATTGCAGTGATTGTGGTTTTCCGTCTTCCTGCTGATGACTTAGTGGAGGGAGTAGATTTTACTCCCTCATGTTCTGTAACGTGTTCTTACAGCAGGTGCAGAAGTTTGTACCCGCCAAGTGATGCCCATGAGCCGCTCCCTATCCTGCACCTATCCCTTGCCTATCCCTTGCCTATCCCGCTCCTATCCCGCACCTATCCCACACCTATCCCGCTCCTATCCTGCACCTATCCCTTGCCTATCCCGCACCTATCCCGCACCTATCCCTTTCGACTGTGGACGTTTCTCATCTACCCCACAAGCTGAGAGTTACAAGTCCTACCCGGCTGGACCTCACGTTGAGGGATTTGTTTCTGGATACTTACAATGGCCATGAATGGGGCGAATTATTTCTCTAGCCTGGAGCTTGTGTTTTGTTTTTTCTATAAATGATGTAGGGTTTTTATTATTTTTAAATGTACCGTATATAGAAACAAGAACAAGGTGTTGAAAGGACATATTCGCCTCCAAGGCATAGCATGACAAACATAATATGCATAAAACATCAGTCTCAAAGTAAATATGCAAAGAAATAGCGGCCCGGCAAACAGAGGGTATAAAAGCTAGCGAAATAGAGAGAGAGAGTGGGGGAGGGGAAACAGGAAGCTAGAAGCAGCTCAGTCTCTTCATAGATGTTTCGAGCCTCCATGGTTTTGGTGCAGTTTTATCGCCTGTAACAGTTGACCCCCTGACTGGTTTTCCAAAGGCTGGAGTCGTAATATTTTTATGTTGTTTCCTAAATTTAGGGTCTGCTCCTGGTCAAGCTCCTGGCTAACCTTGTTTTGGTCAAATTTGCCAACCTCTTCTTCTCCACTTACGACCCCAGGCCTGGACTGGCTGCAGGTGCTGCCCCTGGTGGTCTTGATCTGCCACAGCTAGCGGCAATCACCAATGTCTCGGGCTTTGTGCGCTCTATGGAAGGTTTTGTGATCCATCACTTACATCACTCCTTCTAGTTGTCTGATGGGGTAATGATATCAGCCTGGATACTCTGCTTCCCGATCTCCAGGATGGCACTGAGGGGTCCTGTATATATAAGCTCCGGGGGATCAGAGTCAGGATAACTCAGCATTGGTGGGTTATCCTAAGCCAGGGTTGTTTATTTAGGTACCGCTCGTTCTTTGTACACATCTGAGATTTGGTTATTTATGGCAGGATATCCAAACTTTTTTGAGTTTATAATAAATGCTGTGGACAACCCGTCAGCATCTTACTCAGTATATAAATCTAAATTATCCAACCTCCTTGTCACAACATTACACCAGTGTTATTACGTGCACATGACCTGAGTTTGGTGACTTGGGAACTGATCTGTGATATTATCAGGACCATCTGCCTCCAACGGGGACTTTCCACCGCCGTCTACACTTTTTAGCAGATTGGGTTATAAGTGGTGTCAGTGCAATGTGAAAGGTTACAGGCCCAGTGTTATGGCAGCTATGAGCATATACATAGTACTTTATTACAGAATTTGCTGCTCTCTGCAGACCTCCTATACAGAAGACCTAGGACCACACCGTGCACTGGGCCGGAAGCTGACTAAGCACGGAGGGAGCGCCGCGCAGGACACCGGGAGCTCCAGAACAGGTAAGTACTAGTTGATCATTTTTAAAGAACTCACCCGGCAACCTCGCTATTTTTTTCCCTACTCTCAGACAACGTGTTTAATGTGGTCTATGCCAGATTTGCCAGATTGCTTGGTGGGCAGGTGGCTGGGGTAATAAGTTTGGGGTCAAAACTTTGAAGCCTCAGGTGATATTATCAGTCCTTGTTGGACCACATTAAGGGTAATAGCAGTAAGTTGCCCTTGATTTAAGATAGAACCCTTTATACAGCTATATACATCTCTCTTTCTGTATGTATATCAATAATGACCCCTCTCTCCATATATATACTAGATATATACTTCACTAATCTCCCTTTGGCTTTTTACTTTTGGGAAAGTGTTTTTGTCCTAGCATTTTGTTTTAAATTTATGTATATACTGTATATAAATAGATAGATTTCTATAGATTTCTGCGAAACAAGGAAAAGCTGCCATTCCCCAAACTGCTAATGTGTTTAAGTCTATATAAAATAAAAAAGGTCTACACAATCTCCATGCAGGGACAACAAGGGATAAGAAGGGTCACATAAAGGCTGCAAATCCCACACTCTCCAAACAAGTTTCCATACACAAAATGTAAAAGGCAGAAGGAAGAATCGCCCAAGCTCAGGAGAGCAGATACATGAGGTCACAGGCAGATCCATTGCTAGTCACCAGGTTACACTTATGGGGGAGATTTATCACGGCTTCTGACATAGCAGCAGGGAAATAATTGCTCAATGCAATATAACAGCAACTATGCCACCACCACGCCATGTGCATGTGGAGCGGGTGTAGAGGGGCCGGCAGCCGGTGGAATGGGTGGGCGTTCTTGTCCCAGGTCTGTGTCATTTTGAAAAACCTGCAAACTTCTGTTTGCAGGTTTTTACTCAAAACTACCCCTGGCGGATGCATCAAGAGGCTGACATGATGATGTATCCGGTATGACCGGGAGGGACGTGTCCCACGATAAATCTACCCTCACATCTTTTACATTCTGCCCGCACTTTAAAAAATAATAATAAAAACTTGTTAAAAAGGTCTCTTTTATTTATCGAAATAAAAAAGAAAAATCACAAAAATGGGGTGTGGAAATGAGTACTGTAGACTGGGAAACTCACAGGAGAGGGAGAAAATCAGTGTCCAAACTGGAGCTAAACAAGCACAGGGGATGAGGAACCATGAGAATGTATCAAGGCAACACTAGCAGAAAGGAAAGATAGATACACGTCCCCCAGTAACTCGGTTACTTGATGGTTGGAGTCAGAATCTCCATCTTGTGTGTATGAGCCGGACCTCAGAACCTCATGCACCCCCACTATCCCGGACACAGAATAGCCAGGCAGCTGCAGAACCTCATTGTACAGCACAGAACACGAGGAAGGAACGTACAAGGTGAGTGCTGCCTCCCATCTCCTGTGCATGGACAGGTGGCTGACACAATGTAACAGTCGTACAATGTCCCATAATACAAACATTACATGTCTGCACATATCTCACGCCTCCGCTCCCCCATACACATCTAATTACTACCAGGATGGAATAGGTTAAATCTACCTTTCATTGTTTCTGAAAAAATTTTGAGTTATTTTGTATCTTCACATTTTTGTTGGTCGTCCTTGGAAACAGGCGCAGTATTTGATCCACCCCCATGTCAGCACCCACTTCATTTAAAGGGATTCCCTTATTGTAGAGTAAGTCTATATCCACATTCATTCTCTATTGGGCTTCCACATTGTGACTCTGGTGGTCCCATATCATCAATGATGCCCAACCTGCTGCTCCTCCCCCTCCTGATCACTGGTGTAGGGGCAGTAGGATTTAGTCGTATATTCTTGTACATAGGGGCAGTATTATCTATTTATTCCTTGTACATAGGGGCGGCAGTATTATGTTAGTTATATTCTCTGTACATAGGGGGCAGTATTATAGTAGTGTATTATTCTGTGAACTAGGGGGCAGTATATAGTTAGTTATATTCTTTACATAGGGGGGCAGTATTATAGTAGTTATTCTGTACATAGGGGCGGCAGTATTATAGTAGTTAATTCTTGTACATAGGGGGCAGTATTATATAGTTATATCCTGTCATAGGGGGCCGTAGTATTATAGTAGTTATATTCTGTAATAGGGGCAGTATATAGTAGTTTATATTCCTGTACATAGGGGCAGTTTATAGTAGTTACATATACGTTGTAATAGGGGGCAGTATTATAGTGTTATATTCTTGTACATAGGGGGCAGTATTATAGTAGTTATATCCTGTACATAGGGCAGTATTATAGTAGTTATAGATTCTTGTACATAGGAGGGCAGTATTATAGTAGTTATATTCCTGTACATGGGGGAGTATTATAGTAGTTATATTCTTGTACATAGGAGCAGTATTATAGTAGTATATTCCTGTACATAGGGGCAGTATATAGTAGTTATATTCTTGTACATAGGAGGCAGTATTATGTAGTTATATCCTGTACATAGAGGCGCATATTTAGTAGTATTATTCCTGTACATAGGGCAGTATTATGTAGTAATTCCTTACATAGGGGCGTATTATAGTAGTTATATTCCTGTACATAGGGGGTATATTATAGTAGTTATTATCCATCTGTACATAGGGGGCATTATCTAGTAGTTATATCCCTGTACATAGGGGGCAGTATATATACGAAGTTATATCCCTGTACATAGGGGCAGTATTATAGTAGTTATATTCCTTGTACATAGGGGAAGTATTATAGTAGTTATATCCCTGTACATGGGGCATATTATTAACATAGTTATATCCCTGGTACATAGGGGGCAGTATTATAGTAGTAATTCTTTGTACATAGGAGGCAGTATTATAGTTAGTTATTCTGGTACATAGGGGGCAGTATTATAGTAGTTTATTCTTGTACATAGGGGGCAGATTAGTAGTGGTTATTTCTGTTAAGTATGGGGCAGATTATAGTAGTTATATTCTTGTACAGAGGGGCAGTATTATAGTAAGTTTATCTTGTACATAGGGGCAGTATTATAGTAGTTATTCTTGTACACTAGGGGGCAGTATTATAGTAGTTATATCCTTGTACATAGGGGGCATTATTATAGTAGTTATATCTGTACATAGGGGGCGATATTATAGCTATATCCTGTACATAGGGAGCATATATAGAGTTAATCTGACTGGGGGCAGTATTTAGTAGTATATTTTGTACATAGGGGGCAGTATTATAGTAGTATATTCTTGTACATAGGGGCAGTATTATAGTAGCTATATTCCTGTACATAGGGGGCAGTATTATATAGTTATATCCTGTACAAGGGGAAGTATTATAGTAGTTATATCTTGTACATAGGGGGCCAGTATTATAGTAGTTATTCTTGTACATAGGGGGCAGAGTATTCTAGTAGTTATAGTCTTGTACATAGGGGGCGAGTATTATATTAGTTATATTCGTGTACATAGGGGGCAGTATTATATATTATATTCTTGTACATAGGGGGCAGTAATTAGTAGTTATATTTGTACATAGGGGGCAGTATTATAGTAGCATATTCCTGTACATAGGGAGCGTATTATAGTAGTTATATCTTGTACATAGGGTGCAGTATTATAGTAGTTTATTCTTGTACATAGGGGCGAGTATTATAGTAGTTATATTCTTGTACATAGGGGACAGTATTATAGTAGTTATATTCTTGTTACATAGGGAGTGGAAGTATTATAGTAGTTATATTCCTGTACATAGGGGGCAGTATTATAGTGTTATATCCCTGTACATAGGGGGCAGTATTATAGTAGTTATCCTGTACATAGGGGGCAATTATAGTAGTATATCCCTGTACATAGGGGCAGTATTATAGTAGTTATATTCTTGTACATAGGGGCAGTATTATAGTAGTTATAATCCCTGTACATAGGGGGCAGAGTATTATAGTAGTATATCTTGTACATAGGGGCAGTATTTAGTAGTTATATCCCTGTACATAGGGGCAGTTATTATAGTAGTTATATCCGTACATAGGGGCAGTATTATAGTAGTTATATTCTGTACATAGGAGGCAAGTATTATAGTAGTTATATCCTGTACATAGGGGCAGTATTATAGTAGTTATATTCCTGTACATAGGGGGGCAGTATATAGTAGTTATATCCTGTACATCTATGAGCAGTATCTGTTACATTGGATATATAGTAGTTTATATCTCCTGTACAGGGGGCTAGTATTAGTAGTTATATCCCTGTAATAGGGGGCAGTATTATAGTATTATATTCTTGACATAGGGGCAGTATTATAGTAGTTCTATTCCTGTACATAGGGGAAGTATTATAGTAGTTATTCCTGTACATAGGGGCAGTATTATAGTAGTTATATTCTGTACATAGGGGGCAGTATTTAGTAGAATATTTTATTTGTGTACATAGGGGGCAGTATTATAGTAGTTATATTCCTCTACTAGGGGGTAGTATTTAGTAGTTATATCCTGACATAGGGGCAGTATATATATTTAATTCCTGTACATAGGGGGCAGTTATATAGTAGTTATATTCTTGTACATAGGGGGCAGTATTATAGTAGTTATATTCTGTACATAGGGGGAAGTATTATAGTAGTATATTCTGTACATAGGGGGCAGTATTATAGTAGTTATATCCTGACTAGGGGGCAGTATTTAGTAGTTATATTCCTGTACATGGGGGAGCAGTATTATAGTAGTTATATCCCTGGTACATAGGGGGGCAGTATTATAGTAGTTAATTCTTGTACATAGGGGGCAGTATTTAGTAGTTATATTCCTGTACATAGGGAGCAGTATTATAGTAGTTATATTCTAAACATAGGGAGCAAGTATTATAGTAGTTATATTCTGCTACTAGGGGGAAGTATTTATAGGTTAATTCCTGTACATAGGAGGCAGTATTAAGTTAGTTATTACTATTCCCTGTACATAGGAGGCAGTATTATAGTAGTTATATCCTACATAGGGGGAAGTAGTATTATAGTAGATTATATTCCTGTATAGGAGGGCAGTTATATAGATATATATTCATGTACATAGGGGGAGTATTATGTAGTATATCCCTGTATAGGGGGCGTATTTATAGTAGTTATGATCCTGTACATAGGGGGGCAGTATTAAGTAGTTTATTCTGTACATAGGAGGGCAGATTTATAGTAGTTATACTGTACATAGGGGGAGTATTTAGGAGTTATATTCCTGTAACATAGGGGAAGTATTATAGTAGTTATATTCCTGTACATAGGGGCAGTATTATAGTAGTTTATTATTGTACATAGGGGGCAGTATATAGGTTATATTCCTGTAAATAGGGGGGTTGGTAGTATTATAGTAGTTATATTCCTGACATAGGGGCAGTATTATAGTAGTATATCCTGTACATAGGGGCAAGTTTATTATAGAGTTTATTCTGTACATAGGGGGGCAGTATAAGAGTAGTTATATTCCTGTACTATAGGGGGAGTATTATAGTAGAGTAGTTATTCATGTACATAGGGGGGTAGTTATAGTAGTTATATCCTGTACATAGGGGGCAATTATAGTAGTTATATTCTGACTAGGGGGGGGCAGTATTATAGTAGTTAACCTGTACATAGGGGGCAGTATTATAGTAGTTATATCTTGTACATAGGGGGGCAGTATTAGTAGTTATATTCTTGTACATAGGGGCAGTATTATAGTAGTTATATCCTGTACATAGGGGGGCAGTATTATAGTAGTTATATCCCTGTACATAGGGGGCAGTATTATAGGTAGTTATATTCTTGTACATAAGGGGGCGTATTATAGTAGTTATATTCCTGTACATAGGGGGCAGTATTATAGTAGTTATATTCCTGTACATAGGGAGCAGTATTATAGTAGTTATATTCTCATACATAGGGAGCAGTATTATAGTAGTTATATTCCTGTACATAGGGGGATGTATTATAGTAGTTATATTCCTGTACATAGGGGGCCAGTATTATAGTTAGTTATATTCCTGTACATAGGGGGCAGTATTATAGTTAGGGATTATCCTGTATATAGGGAGTATATATGAGTTGTCAGGTGGAGTTATAGTAATATAGTTATTTCCTGTACATAGGGGGCAGTTTATAGTAG
Organism: Engystomops pustulosus; assembly: GCA_019512145.1. NCBI lineage: Eukaryota > Metazoa > Chordata > Amphibia > Anura > Leptodactylidae > Engystomops > Engystomops pustulosus. Next base: position 88,504 of record WNYA01000874.1, read on the forward strand.
TTATATTCTTGTTATAGTAGGGGGCAGCATAAGTATTATAGTAGTTATATTCTTGTACACATAGGGGGGGCAGTATTATAGTAGGTATATTCCTGTACATAGGGGACAGTTATAGTAGTATATTCTTGTACATAGGGGGCGGGGTTATTATAGTAGTTATATTCCTGTACATAGGGGGCAGTATTATAGTAGTTTATTTCCTGTACATAGGGGGCAGTATTATAGTAGTATATTCTTGTACATGGGGCAGTATTATAGTAGTTATATTCCTGTACATAGGGAGCAGTATTATAAGTAGTTATATCCGTACATAAGGGCAGTTATATAGTAGTTATATTCCTGTACATAGGGGGCAGTAATATAGTAGTTATATCTTGTACATAGGAGCCGTAATTATAGTAGTTATATTCCGTACATAGGGGGCAGTATTAGAGTTATATTCTTTGTACATAGGGGTGTATTATAGTAGTATATATTCCTGTACATAGGGGGCAGTTATAGTAAGTTATATTCTTGTACATAGGGGGCAGTATTATAGTAGTTATATTCCTGTACATAGGGGCGTATTATAGTAGATTATATCTGTACATAGGGGGCAGTCTATAGTAGTTATATTCTTGTACATAGGGGGCAGTATTATAGTAGTTATCTTGTACAAAGGAGGCAGTATTATAGTAGTATATTCCTGTACATAGGCAGGGGCAGTAGTTATAGTAGTTATATCTTCTACATGGGGCAGTATTATAGTAGTTATATTCTTTTACATAGGGGGCAGTATTATAGTAGTTATATCTTGTACATGGGGCAGTATTATAGTTAGTTATATTCCTATGACATAGGGGCAGTATTATAGTGTTATATTCTTGTTACATAGGGGGGCATTAGTATTATAGTAGTAGATATATGTACATAGGGGGCAGTATATAGTAGTTATATTACTGTACATAGGGGGCAGTATTATAGTAGTAATTCATGTAATTAGGGGGCTAGTATTAAGTAGTTATATTCCTGTACATAGGGGCAGTATTATAGTAGTTATATTTCTCATACATGGGAGCAGTATTATAGTCGTATATTCCTTACATAGGGGGAGGTATATAGTAGTTATTCCTGTACATAGGGGCAGTATATAGTAGTTATATTCCTGTACATAGGGGCAGTATTATAGTAGTTATATTCCTGAATTAGGGGGCAGTATTATAGTAGTTAATTCTGTACATAGGGGAGTATTATAGTAGTTATATTCTCTGTACATAGGGGGCAGTATTATAGTAGTTATATTCCTGTTACATAGGGGGCCAATATTATAGTAGTATATTCTTGTACATAGGGGGCAGTATTATAGTAGTTATATTCCTGTACATAGGGGACAGTATGATAGTAGTATATTCTTGTACATAGGAGCAGTATTAGTAGTAGTATATTCCCTGTACATAGGGGGCGGGTTATTAGTAGATGTAGATTATATTCCTGTACATAGGGGGGCAGTATTATAGTAGTTATATCCTGTACATAGGGGGCAGTATATATAGTAGTTATATTCTGTACATAGGGGGCAGTATTATAGTAGTTATATTCCTACATAGGGGGCAGTATTATGTAGTTATATTCCTGTACATAGGGCCAGTTTATAGTAGTTATATCCCTGTACATAGGGGGCAGTATTATAGTAGTTATATCCTTTACAAAGGAGCAGTATTAAGTAGTTATATTCTGTACATAGGAGGGGCAGTATTATAGAGTATATCTGTAAGGGGGAGTATTATAGTAGTTTATTCCTGTACATAGGGGCAGTATAAGTAGTTATATTCTTTGTACATAGGGGGCAGTATATAGTAGTTATATCCTGTACATAGGGGGCAGTATTATGTAGTTATAGTCCTGTACATAGGGGGCAGTATTATAGTAGTATATTCTTGTACATAGGGGCAGTATTATAGTAGTTATATTCTTGTACAAAGGGGGCAGTTATTATAGTAGTTATTTCCTGTACATAGGGGGCAGAGTATTATAGTAGTTATATTCTTCTACATAGGGGGCAGTAATAGTAGTAATTCTTGTACATAGGGGGCACGTATTATAGTAGTTATATCTCTGTACATAGGGGGCAGTATTAATATTAGTTATATCTCTGTACATAGGGGGGCAGTATTATAGTAGTATATTCTTGTACATAGGGGGCGAGTATTATAGTGTTATATTCCTGTACATGGGGGCAGTCTTATAGATTATTCTTGTACATAGGGGGCAGTATTATAGTAGTATATTCCTGTACATAGGGGGCAGTATTAAGTAGTTCATATCTTGAATATAGGTGGGCAGTATTATAGTAGTTATATTTATTCCTGTACAGAGTGGGCAGTATATAGTAGTATATATCTGTGTACATGGAGGCAGTATTATAGTGTTATTCTTGTACATAGGAGCAGTATTATAGTAGTTATATTCTTGTCATAGGGCAGTATATAGTAGTTATATTTGTTACATAGGGGAGCAGTATTATAGTAGTATATTCCTGTACATAGGGGGCAGTATTATAGTAGTTACATTCTTGTACATAGGGGCAGTATTATAGTAGTTTATTCTGTACATAGGGGCAGTATATTATAGTAAATTATATCCTGTAATAGGGGCAGTTATTAGTAGTTATATCTTGTAAATAGGGGGCAGTTTATAGTAGGATATTCTGTAAATAGGGGGCAGTATTATAGTAGTTATATTCTTGTACATAGGGGGCAGTATTATAGTAAGTTATATTCCTGTACATAGGGCAGTAGTATTATAGTAGTTATATCTTGTACATAGGAGCATATTATAGTAGTTATCTTCCTGTACATAGGGGGCCGTATTATAGTAGTTATATTCCTGTACATAGGGGCAGTATGTATTAGTTATATTCTGTACATAGGGGGCAGATTATATAGTTAATTCTTGTACATAGGGGGGCATATTATAGTAGTTATATTCCTGTACGTAGGGGCAGTATTATAGTAGTTATATTCCTGTAACATAGGGGCAGTATTATAGGGTAGTTTATCTTACATAGGGCAGTATTATAGTACGTTAGTATTCCTGTACTAGGGGGTCAGTATTATAGTAGTTATATTCCTGTACATAGGGGCAGTATTATAGTAGTTATATTCTTGTACATAGGGGGCAGTATTATAGTAGTTATATTCCTGTACATAGGGGCAGTATTATAGTAGTTATGTTCTTTTGCATCCAGTGTTAGAGCTGCTGCTGCTGATGCAGTAAATCTTCTGTGCTTAGAGTATAAACTACTTTCTTGCTTACGTTCTCTCTTTGCTAAACCACAATTGTTTTATTTCCTCCGTCCTCTTAGTGGTTTCCCTGCATCAGTGTAAAGTGTTAATGGCCATGAACTCATTTGTCAGATGTAATATATTTAGCTTTGCATTAATCACTTGTAATTCCAGTTTGCTGTGAGTGACAGATTTATTACTTCATGGGATAAAATTAAAAAATATAATCTACAAACTAATAAGATATAATATAATTCAGTGCCATAAAATGAAATACATAATGTGGTGCAGATAGTATTACACATAATGAGCACTATATATGAGCCTGGGTATGAAGGTATTACATCAGTATTATATGGAGTTATAATTGACCTTTGTATGATTGGATATGTCTGGGACCCCCTAGTTCCCTAGGAATTACTAGTTCCACATCCAAATGGTAGAACAGGGTACAGTATTCCGAAACCTGGGAAAGCCCAGAACTGCTTCAACTCCTTCACTCTAGATCTCATTAGGAATAGTTGTGTAAAAGGTGCATGACGTGACTGTGGTGCGGGCGATGGGATAAGTGTGTCCGCCTATAAAGGAGGGATATCGCTTGGTATTGATCCATCTATGCATCATGTTTTACCCTGGGATGGTCTTATCCTATAGATATATTACAACACATGTATGTTTTATGTGGCCGGGCAGCACTCAGGCCACAAGCACAGAGCGGAGATCTCCTCATGTCCATTGTGGGTTTAAATGTTCTGAGAAGTGAAGCGTCAGCCATTAATAATGATGAGGATGGGTCCGGCACTCCTGCCCCTCCACCGAGCTTCAATACATCCAATTTATAAATCCTCTGGGGTCCTGTCTGTTCAGGTCTTCACTGGATTTCAGGGCTTTAGACCCCTTTTCATAGGATAGACAGCTGCCCCCAGGATAAAATATATCTGCAACACCCCTGCCAAGACAGTGGCAAGGGGGTAGTTGCGAACAATTCCCTCTCCAGGTTAGGAGCTGACAGAGGGAGCCGTGAACCCTCCAGTAAGGTTCCAGACCTGGATATCAGATGTTAGCGGCAATGGACCCTGCCTGTACAGCAAGGGTTAAAGTTATGTGAATTATTATCCAATTGTATTCCTTTATGTGAACTGGAGTGTGATTGGAGAGTGAGCCCCCACCTGACCAGGGTTTAACAAAACCCCAGGATAGGGATGGGCAATACATCAGCCTCTCCCTCCATATTTCTTGCACAAACCACCCGCTGGAGAGCTGCCAGACTGTAGGACAGCCCTCCGGTCCCCACACCAAGCACCGTGACCACAACATGCCTAGGCCGCAACAGCCAGCCACTCCAGTATTCTGGGCCCCAGCTGCCTCCAGGACCCAAGAAAAGGCTAGGCCCCGGTGGGGGATGTTGCATATGCATCATATAATTGTCTTTCCTGGGACATTGGGCCACATTTATTAAAACGTTTGCACCAGTTTTGTGTCTGACTTTGCCCTAAAAAAAAATGTGTAAACTGCTTGTACACGTATTTATAAAGTGTCTGCGCCAGTTTTGTGTGGCGGCTGTTCTGTGCACTTGGCCATTCAGGAATATTCCACTTCTTTGCTCTAATAAACTCCTGGGTTCTGTGACTTTATGTTTTGGCTCGTTGTCCATCAGTCCAGTCAGTTTGGCAGGATGTGAGCTCAGAAATCACCGTCTGCTTGTGTCCTGTGCATTTCTATGGAGAGGGGAAGGGTCACTCCTTTCTTACAGGGCACACCTTGTGGGCCTCAGTGACCATAGATTTATCACCTAGTACTATAAATTAAGACCACTGCCTGCAGCCAGAAAAATTTACTTATATCCATGGATCCATATGGCCGCATCTTTACATAACCCCCTCTCACCCTGTAATCTCCATCTCGTTTCAATTCTCGCGCAAGCGCTGATCATCTATGCTTTGACCCATGTACGTGGAGGGAGGAAGGAGCGCTGCACATGCGCAAGAACCGCAGCAGTCCAAGCAGAGGATAAGAAGCCAGGAGGCAGGGCCGGCTACGAAGGGATAAGGTGGCGCAGTTATGTAGATATGCAGCCATAAGGGCCGGCGCCTCCTTGATTGCTTTTCCCCAAACCCCACCCCCTTGACTGGAAGCGGACTATGAATATAAGTTAATTTTTCCGGCTGCAGGCCGTACATGTCCAGCATACAAGCAACCGGCCCTACAACGTACTTATTGTGGTTTTATATTGATTCTCCTGGTGACAGGTTCCCTTTAAAATGATATTGCAACTTTTTCTTTAACCAAGCTGCTTCTCTGAGAGGGAATTCTGTACTAGTAATGGGGATGAAAGGGTTAACCTGGAAGGGTGGGGAATCCATAGCAGACATTGAACATCTGATCCGGGTCCATTCCATGAACAGAGATTGGTTGTCTCCTAGAGGTAACAGCTTTATTACCGCAGCATTGCAGGGCCTGGGATACATTACTGAGGAGATACCCCACCCATATACATCACTGATAGCTTTATAGATGGGGGAGGGATCGGATACAGGAATCTGGGGCTGCTCTACACCAATTACCAGAACTAGTGCAGTATGTGCTACGTGCAGGGGGCGGCAGACTGCTGCGCTGCTCGGGAAGTCTGCACCGTTTTTTTGGGTGCACTTTGTCTATGTTGCAGAATTGTGGTGCAAACTCTGACTAAGCAGTAACAACCCCTTTAGGTGCACATTTTTTTGTTTGACACAAACACTTGGCGCAAACACTTAAAAGGGAACCCGTCACCAGTGACCTCACCTTGAATAAAGACAGGTTATAGAAGCCTGTTATAACCTTATAGAAGGTTATACAGCTGCAGTGCAGATATGTCTTTCTGCTTTCTCTAAGCATTTGCCTTGATATATAATTGTGTGTTATAACTTACTTTGTATCCTTACAGAATCCTCTGTGTAGTCCTAGTGGTTGGGCTTTGGTTTGGATGCATTAAAAAAACAAACATGTGACTTGTCTGTGCTGCAGACTCCTCAGCTCTCAGCCCCCACCTCTGTGCTCTTGTACAGCTCCTCCCTCTCCCACTGATGTCAGCTCACCAGGCTGTGAGCTCTGTAATGAACAGGACCCCCCAAGGGTGTAAGGTAATTTATAACACACAATTATATATTGTAGAGCAGAAGGCATATTTGTAATGCAGCTTTTGCAACCTGTCTTTAGTGACAGGTTCTCTTTAATAAACGGGGGCCAGTGACTGCACCAGCAGCAGAATAGTGAGTGCAGCTCTGGGGTATAATACAGGATGTAACTCAGGATCAGTACAGGATAAGTAATGTCATGTATGTACACAGTGACTGCACTGCACCGCAGAATATTGAGTACGCTCTGAAGTATAATACAGGTTGTAACTCAGATCAGTACAGATAAGTAATGTCATGTATGTACACAGTGACTGCACCAGCAGCAAATAGTGAGTGCGCTCTGGATATAATACAGGATGTAACTCAGGATCAGTACAGGATAAGTATGTCATGTATGTACACGTGACTGCACCAGCGCAGAATAGTGAGTGCACTCGGGAGTATAATACGATGTAACTCAGATCATTACAGGATAGTAATGTCATGTATGTACACAGTGACTGACCAGCAGCAGAATAGTGAGTGCAGCTCTGGGTATATACAGGATGTACTCAGGATCAGTACGGATAAGTATGTCATGTTGTACACGTGACTGCACCAGCAGCAGAATATTGAGTGCAGCTCTGGGATATATAGGATGTAACTCAGGATCAGTACAGGAAGTAATGTCTGTATGTACACAGTGACTGCAACCAGCAGAGAATGTGAGTGCAGCTCTGGAGTATAATACGGATGTAACTCAGGATCATTACAGGATAGTAATGTCATGTAATGTACCAGTGACTGCCAGCAGCAGAATAGTGAGTGCAGCTCGGGGTATAATACGATGTAACTCAGGATCAGTACAGGATAATTAATGTCCATGTATGTACACAGTGGACTGTACCACAGCAGAATAGTGAGTGCAGCTCTGGGGTATAATACAGGAATGTAAACTCAGGACAGTACAGGATAAGAAATTTCATGTATGTACACAGTGACTGCACCAGCAGCAGAATAGTAAGTGCAGCTGTGGAGTATAATACAGGATGTAACTCAGGATCAGTACAGGATAAGTGATGTCATGTATGTACACAGTGACTGCACCAGCAGCAGAATAGTGAGTGCAGCTGTGGGGTAGCTCTGGGGTATAATACAGGATGATGGGCTGGAGGTGCAGAACTGTGTAACTCTCCTCCTCAGCTTTTCTATCACATTATAGCAGTGGCCGTGTGCATGTAGAAGCCTCAGCGCCAGCTCCTCCATGTGAACAGGAAATCAGTGCATTGGGGATTTGTAGCTCAAGACAACACCTCAGTACAGCTGTGCATCCATCCATCCACATGGAAGTGAGCGCCAGAGAGGAGCGATCAGGGCTGGGTCACTAACCGGGAGGGGGCACATTCTTCACTGACATGAGGAGCGGCAGCAGATGGCATTAAAGGGGCACTGCCTGCCATTACCTGTGTAAAGGAGCTAGTAGCTAGTGCCAGACCTTCTATACAGGGTGATGTCACTATACATGATAGTAGGGAACATCGTTGGCAGGTAACCAGTACCCAAAAACACTGGAGGGGCCCCACAGTCTTGGCCGCCTGAGGGGAACCTGAAGAGGGCAATAATGTATGTGCGATAGTTGGGAGAAGCTATTCATGTGGTAATGGTGACATTGCTGCCCCTTTAATACTGCAGTGGGGGCCCAGCTTGCCTCATAGGGCCACATGACGTGTAATAAGTGTTGGTAACTGTGGATGATAATGGTATGTGGTGGGGAGACTGTGACTGTACACAATCTACTACAGTTTATGTATTTCCATGTGGAACCATATGGAAATCATTACAGTCAGGATATCCCAGAGCAGGACGGCTCCTTCACCCCTGTAACTCTGCACCCGGAGAACTGCAGACAGAATATTCCTCCAGATTGTAATGATGATATCTGAGCCGCATCACACAAGAGACAGGGGATTGCAGTAAATGTGCACAACAATATCACGCGGCAGGACAGGGACACGATGTCACCTGGGGGATACTGGACAACTTGTGGTACTTGTATATGAATATGAACTTCTTGACCTGGCACATACAGAAGCCCGGGGCGCTGCGGAGGAGCGTACACATGTAAAGGGCACTGAGCAGGAAGTATATAGAAAGAGGAAATGGTGGCCCCGGCCACAGCTGCCATTGTGCTTGCTGCAGGGTAAATACAGTAACACTTCTGCCTTTGAGCCCCCCGCAGTCATAGAAACCCCACAAACAAACAGTAACAGGGTTATTCCTCACAACATCACAGCCACATGATGCCGCATCTTCCAACAGGGTCAGATTTGGTGCATTGTCTGAAGTTTTGGATTTCACTGTAATGAAATGTTACAATTACACAGTAAAAGAGGATCTCACATGACACATTATACAGGAAATCTCTAATCTCAGAACAAGCCAAATCGGACCTTCACCCTTCCTCCACCCAAATGTTTAAAGAAAAAAAAAAAAGGTTAAATGAGACTTCTCAGGGACTGAGGGGATGAGGTCACATTAAGGAGGCGTTAAAATGCTTCATTTACAGTTTGACTAGAACTTTTCTAAAAGTCAAGAAGACTTCATAACCTACTAACCTTTCCCCCTCCCGGAGGTCGTCTGTTGCCCAATTGTTCCCGATTCGGAGCTTTGATTTTCTGATGTGGTGGATGTTGGCATCTGACTAACGTCATGAAGAAACTTCAAAGCTCCGGGCATTTAGGAGTAAAACAATGGCTCCCTAAGAGGGGCGGCCCAGTGCCCAGTATGTGCCACGCAGACAGGACCAGCACCTGGCGTGCGGGAGCCACGAGAAGTGAGGAGAGTCTGACACACAGCAGAGTATATGCTTCATGTCAGAAGATGTTCTGGTGCTAATTTCAGGGAGCTATGGGGACCCTTGTTAGAGGCCACGACTGGTGTCTCCGGTCCTGCTGAGGGACAGGATACTGGCCCATAATGGCTCCGGAGGTAGCTTGATATCTGCACAGAGATAAGACCTGCGTGCTGGTAGGGTCCCATGGACCCTTCACAGTGCAGGGAACAGATGAATATCAACGCCAACATTCCACTATGATGCAAGGACTCCCCATCCACTGCACCCTTGCTTGCTCCATGGGATATGACCAGTGCACGGCAGCCTTCCTGAGAATACATGCAATGAAAGAATGTCTAATACCGCCCCTATGTACTAGAATACAACTACTATTTCATGTAACAATAGATCCTTCTTCTAGCATAATTGTTACTGTTGTGACAAGGTCACTATTGAAGTGGAGAGAAAATGAAGGTTTATGTGTATTACAGCGACCATGTGAATTGGGTCAAACTGGAAGCTGTTTTCCATGTGTTAGGCTCTTGGAAGACCTGGTGCAGGACCCTAATTGCTGGAGTGGAGACAATTGTGATCACTGCTCCAGACCAAAGCTTCCACATTGCAAAGGGTGTAACAATGCACCAGGTGTGCAATCCCTTAAAGAAGGGTGTGGAGCAGTCAGAAGGGGCTCTCTACCTGGAGACAAGAGGCTGGACTGTGTGAGAGCCGCACGTGAGTGACACAGGGTTACTGAACGTATGTTTCATGCTGGCAGGGAGAAGCCTCCAGTGGTTAGTGAGGGCCGCCAAGTGTATAGCCAGAGCCGGACAGGCGAGGATTTTGTGTGATACTGGTGTTTTCTGGAATAAATGCACAGTTTCAACTTTAATCCGGCTGTCTATGAGAGCTTTGTCATTGCCGACCCCCACATTTGAGCTGAACCCCTACACTGTATATAGAGTATTCCATATTCAGCAAATGTCCATCAGTGCCTATATGCTTTTAAATAGTCCTGGGATGATCACATGATTATTTAATCATATAATCTCTCACACACCAGTTTTAAATGGGGAAATGATGTGTTATATATAGACCTTGACAAAGACCTTCTGTTGAAGCGTGAGTCAGTCATATCCTTATGCACATGCTATAATACTGCCCCCTATGTACAGGAATATAACTACAATAATACTGCCCAATATGTACAAGAATATAACTACTATAATACTGCCCCCTATGTACAAGAATATAACTACTATAATACTGCCCCTATGTACAGGGATATAACTACTATAATACTGCCCCCTATGTACATTGGGGGGGTAACAGTAAATATACCTACTATAATCTGCCCCCTATGTACAGGACATATCAACTCTAAATACTGCCCCCTAGTACATGAATATAACTACTATAATACTGCCCCTATGTACAGAGAATATAACTACTAAATACTGCCCCCTATGTACAAGAATATAACTACTATAAATACTTCCCCTTCTGTACAAGATATAATACTATAATACTGCCCCCTATGTACATTGACTATAACTACGATAAATACTAACTGCCCCTATGTACAGGAAAAATCTACTATAATTACTGCCCCCTATGTACAAATATAACTACTATAATACTGCCCCCTATGTTACAGATATAACTACTATAATACTGCCCCCTATGTACATAGAATATAACTACTATAATACTGCCCCCTATGTACAAGATATCACTACTATAATACTGCCCCTATGACAGGAATATAACTACTATACTTGCTCCTATGTACAAGAATATACTACTATAATACTGCCCCCTATGTACAAGAATATAACTATATAATACTGCCCCCTATGTCAGAATATACTACTATAATACTCCCCCTATTCAGAAGAATATAACTAACTATAATACTACGCCCCCTATTACAAGAATATAACTACTATAATACTGCCCCTATGTAAGAATATAACTACATAATACTGCCCTTGTACAGTATACTAATACTATATACTGCCCCCCTAAGTACACGAATATAACTACTATAATACTCCATCTGCCCCTATGTACAAGAATATAACTACTATATACTGCCCCCTATATACAAGAAATAACTACTTAATACTGCCCATTGCAGAATACAACTACATAACGCCCCCTATGTACATGAATATAACTACTATAATCACTGCCCCTATGTACTACAATATAACTACTATATAAATCTGCCCCTATGTACCGGAATATAACTACTATAATACTGTCCCCCTATTTACGAATATAACTACTATATACTGCCCTCCTATGTACAAGAATATAACGTACTATAATACTGCCCCCTTGTACAGGAATATAACTCTTAATACGTCCCCCCTATGTACAAGATATAACTACTAATACTGCCCCCTATGTACAGGAATATAACTACTATAATACTGCCCCCTATGTACAGGAATATAACTACTATTATACTACTTCCCCCCTATGTACAAGAATATAACTACTATCAATACTGCCCCCTATGTAAACGAATATACTACTATAATACTGCCCCCCTATGTACAGGAATATAACTACTATAATACGCCCCCTATGTACAGAATATACACTATAATACTCCCCTATGTACAAGAATATAACTCTATAATATGCCCCTATGTACAAGAATATAAACTCTATAATACGCCCCCTATGACAAGAATATAACTACTATAAATACTGCCCCCTATTTACAGAATATAACTACTATAATACTGCCCCCTATGTACAGAGAATATACTACTATAATACTGCCCCCTATGTACAAGAATATAACTACTATAATACCCCCCCTATGTAACAAGATATAACACTATAATACTGCCCCCTATGTACAGGAATATAACTACTATAATACTGCCCCCTATGTACAGGAATATAACTACTATAATACGCCCCTATGTACAAGATATAACTACTTATACTGCCCCTATGTTACAGAATATAACTACTATAATACTGCCCTCTATGTACAAGATATAACTAATATAATACTGCGCCCTATGTCAAGTATATAGCTACATATTACAAGCTTCTATATACAAGAATATAACTGCTATAATACTGCCCCCCTAGTACAAGAATATAACTCTATAAATACTGCCCCCTATGTACAAAGATATAACTACTAAATACTACCCCTATGTAAAGAATAACTACTTAATACTGCCCCTAAGTACAAGAATATACACTATAATACGCCCCCTATGTACAGGAATATACTACTATATACTGCCCCCCCTATGTACAGGAATATAACTACTATAATACTGCCCCTATGTACAAGAATATAACTACTATAATACTGCCCCATGTACAAATATAACTACTATATACTGCCCCCCTCTTTACGAATATATAGCTGCTATAATACCACCCCCCATGGTATGTATTTTGCGTTGTGTACTTGTTAGTTTGTCTTGATAGACCCTTTGCCTACTTAATGTGGACAGAATAAAGCTTCTTCTTCTTTTGCCCAGGACAGGAGCAGTGAGGTCACAGGGCGGAGCAGCAGGACAGGAGCCGGGAGCAGAGAGGTCACAGAGCAGAGCGGCAGGAGAGGATTTCTTAGCTGCACTCACCATTACCCGGCCTCCTGCACCAATGACAGTTATAGAAGAGCTCAATGCAGTCAACAAGCTGCAGACTGCAACTGGTGGCTTGACAGTCCGCAAGTGGCACCAATTGTGCACCCCCTCTTCAAAGCTTTTAGTTGGGATGAGTGTGGCTGCACTTTATGTACATGCTCAGAGGTAAAGCCATAAGGCAGCAGGAAGGAATTCCCTCATCTTAGCCCTGCTAGGGGGATTAGGGAAACGGGACTGGTGTGTCAGAATGTGTGACCATTTTGTTGGAGTCAGAGTCAATGGGGCTCATTTACTTACCCGGTCCTGTCGCGGATTCACTAGGTTGTCCACTAGATCACCTTCTCCGCCTCCGTGTATGTGAGTGCTTTTTTTTTTACGTCACAATTTTTTTTTTAACCCCTTAAGGATGCAGGGTATTTTTGCTAACTTCTCGCTCTTTATCTCCATAACTTTTTCATTTTTTCGTGTACAGAGCTGTGTGAGGGCGTATTTTGTGCGTAACAAATTTTACTTTCCTGTGACGTTTATTATTCCATGCCGTGGAAAAATTAAAAAAAACGCATGTGCGTCACGTTCTTGTGGGCTCAGTTTTTACGACTTTCACTCTTCGCTCCAAATAACACCTCAGCTTTATTCTTTGTTTCGGTACAATCGCAGTGATACTAAATTTATACGGGTTTTATGGCTTTTCATACATTTTCAAAAATTAAACAAATGTGTACAAAAAAGAAAAAAACATTTTGCCATCTTCTGACGCTAATAACTTTTTCATACTTTGGGGTACGGAGCTGGGGGAGGGGTCATTTTTTTGCAAAGATTTTTTGATAGATCGGGCATTTTGGGACGCGGCGATACCCAATGTGTCTGATTTTTACTGTTAATTATATTATATCAGTTCTAGGGAAAGGGGGGTGATTTGAACTTTTAATATTTTATTAATTTTTCACATTTTTAAACTTTTTTTTTCAGTTTTTTTTCACTATTTCTTAGACAATCTAAGGTATATTAACCCTAGATGGTCCAATCGTTCCTACCATATACTGCAATACAACTGTATCGCAGTATATGGCATTTCTGCACAGGCTCATTGTAATGAAGATGCAGAAGCCATAAAGTCTCGGGTCAAACGAAGACCCGAGGCTACCATGGCAACCGATCGCTGCCCCCCGATGACATTAGGGGGAGCGGCGATCGGAGAAAAGATGGCGACAAAAGGTTAACACCCGCGATCGGTTCAAGCCCCGACCGTGGGTGTTAGCGATGGGTCTTTCACGCAATGCACCACAATCACGCAATGGCGCCGGTGCACCACAATCACGCAATGGCGCCGGTGCACCACAATCCAATCACATGCGCCAAAATCCCAGGGCAATTTGGCGCAAATCGGAAAAATTTGGGAAACCCGGTGGAAAAACGAGATTCAGACCCTTAGTAAATGTGCCCCATTGTTAGGGTAACTGAGTAGTCAGTAGTTTGGCTCCACAAACCTGTTTGTTAATAAACTCAGGTCCTTATATACAAGTTTCACATGTGCAAATATTTTTTAATCACATATTTTTCAAACATGAAAATTCTACACTAGTAATTTGTGATTTGCTGAGGTTTGTGTAGAGATTGAGATGTAAGCAGTTCCGGTGATTTCCAATACCACCAGAGGGGAGACCCATAACAGGTCCATACTACACAGTATACCCCCCACCCTGGAGCAATGCTCTGTGAGAACATCTACAACATATCCATATAAAAACAAAAGTAAAAAGACTTGTACGACACTTCAGTCATCCAACATTCCTGGCTGTGATTCGTAGAAAGGCGAGGGACATCATCCCCAAAAAGGCGAGTCCCAGAGAAGTGGAGTGTAAATGTGCAACGCCGCCATTCAGTACCATAAGAAATAGTCCCATACACTGTGCTGCCGCCATGTGGAAGACTTGTGATACTGCAAGCACAAGTAGTAACCGGAGTGACAAATCTTATAAAGAAGCTGCATACTTTGGCCGTGTTTGACGCTTGTCCTGGAGTATACTGCAGGCTGTAAACATTTCTAAACATTTATCATCTTATTAGCAGCTTAAAGCTTCATCATCAAAATTCAAAAAGTTAAAAAAAACTTTTTAAAAAGTTCTTTGAAATCAGTCTGACAAGTACCGTACTCAGACGCTGGCACCAGCGCATTGTTATGGTCACGGGCGGATGTGCAGAAGGTTCCTCCCGACCCGTCTATATGAAGGTGGAGTCCATGGCGCTGGTTTCCTGATTATTTCGGGCTCGCGCCTCAAACAGCTGCTTGATTAAAGCCGACTTCTCCTGCTCCAGCTGCGTGATGCGGTCACTCTTGTCCGACACCTCCTGCAAACAGCACAAAGGATGTATGTATGTATGTACTAACCGGGCCATAGTGACCTTATAACCATAGTGGCATCCTCCCGATTTACCCCACAGCAGCGCTCCCTCCCACAACTAGTAATTCATCAGTGGTCAGTATCCCCCGGAGCCGCTGGACTGAGCAGGCAGCCGCCAGTAGGGAAGTACAGCAAGTTAGGTTTATCAGGGAATAAGAAAAGGGAATAAAATACTAGGGGAACCTTACGGATCTCAAGAAGAGGAGCGGTAGGAGCACTGGAAATATCTCATCATTCATCCTCTACCTAGTTATATCAGGCGCTCATTATCAATTAGGAGGAACAGGACCCCACTTATCAGGATTATTAGAACGACTTTCAGGATACTCATCAGCCATTAGTTGCCTTATCACAGGAGTGTGCACTTCCTACAAACTTGGGCCAACCCCTTAAATATTTGTACCCAGTGTTATTACCCCATATGCACTGGAGAGTAGTAATTAATCTGATAGGTGGAAGTCTGACTGCTGGGACACCCCCCACCCCATTAATCACAATACAGGCAATAAGAACACCCGACTTACAGACAACCGATAGTTACAGACGGACCCCTCTGCCCACTGTGGCCTCTGCTGAAGCTCTCTGGGTGTTACTTTAGCCCCAGGCTGCAATGATCAGCAATGAAGCTTTATTGATAATCCTTGGTCCAATTACAACAAAAAAAAAATTTGCAGAAGCCTCATAGACGGTAAATGGGATTGCTAGGGATCATGTTATGTATCATACTAGGTACAACCACTGATCAGCGAGTTATCTCCTATCCTGAGCATGCACAATATGATTATTCACTTCATTGTCTAGAGAAGCCCTTGAATAATATCCTACACTATGAGATTGTTAGAAGCTCCGCATTTCAGTCCAATACAAACACCCTACACCCAGACCACCACAAAGTGACAGCAAGCACCAGCAGGTGACATAGATCCTTACACCAGAGGTGCTGGAGCTGTGGCGGTAATTCAGCATTGTCCACCTAGAGCTCCAGCTGTGGAGAAACTACAACCCCCAGCATCCTGCAGGTCACACTCTCACCTTTGTAAGCAGACGGTTCTGTTCCTTCAGCATATTCACCGCCTGCTGCTGTCCGGGTATAAGGGGTGCGGCGGACGGGGAGGAGGCGGCATGTACGGAAGCCTGAGGAGGACACACAAGAGTGTTATACAATAGCTAGTCACCCAGCTTTCCCAGACCTCTGAGCAGTCATGGAAGGTCACCCAACATTCCTGGAAACAGTTATAGCAATCACATCAGACTTCACATGTGTCACCTACAAGACGTCTCGTCTCTTGCACGCTCTCACCTTGCACGGATTAATCAGCTCGCTCAGACACCGATTCACATCCTGCAGTCTGGGGAGAAGCTGTATGAGGGTCCCCTGCGGACCCTCGCTGCGGGGGTCCTGGAAGAAAGAAAGACGCTGACCTTACCAGGACGGTTATAGATGTGGAGGCCCATATTACACAAGGTGTCTGCGGTAGTTAGCGCCACCAATCACAGATCTATAGAACTGCGGGCAGACCCCACACCACCACGCTGTGACACTCACCGCTTTTCCCAGGCTCCTCTGCTGCTCCTGCACATTATGGATCTGCTGAAGGTACCAGTCCCGGGCCCGGTCCACCAGCTCCAGGCCCTGCAGAAGAAGGTCCTTCTCATGTTCCATCTCCTTCATCTTCTTTAGCTGTAGAGAAAGACAGATCCATGGGTGACGCGGAAGCTGTATCTACCCAGAGCTGCCCAACCCCAAGAGCTGACACTTCACTGCCCCATTATCTGAAGTGCATGGAGTCTGCAGCAATAGAAGAATAATGGCCGCCTTGTATTGTACAAACACCCAAAGGAGTCTCCAAAGAAATTCCAGCAGAATCAGAGGCTATAATTACACCCCTCTCCTAACAACTCCATCACCTTTCATGTCAATTTTCCTTTGATCTTTTCTGCAGTACCCCTCCCCAAATGTCTCCATTATATCTTACACTCCCTGCCAGAGCCATTAGTGGCAGAGGAGACCCTGTCACCATGATCAGGATTTCATCTCTGCTGTTGGTAGCAGAAGGACTGTGATATATGGATTTATATTATATGCTGGTAGCTTATTCAAGTGCAGTTGTGTGTCCTCACACTGCTGTGCTCTGTGCCCTCTGCAGCCAGTGTAATGTATTGTCCCTGGAGAGATGTGTAATTATACCTCACACTGCTGTGGGGGGAGATCACTACATAAGATTATACACCACCACTAGGGGGAGATCACTACATACACATTATACACCACCACTAGGAGA
The DNA here is from genome assembly GCA_019512145.1 of Engystomops pustulosus. Classification (NCBI taxonomy): domain Eukaryota; kingdom Metazoa; phylum Chordata; class Amphibia; order Anura; family Leptodactylidae; genus Engystomops; species Engystomops pustulosus. The sequence goes on from WNYA01000874.1 coordinate 106,005, forward strand.
GATCACTACATACACATTATACACCACCACTAGGAGGAGATCACTACATACACATTATACACCACCACTAGGGGGAGATCACTACATACACATTATACACCACCACTAGGGGGAGCTCCTCTCATACAGTATTTTCATGTCTGTCTTCTCTCTCCAGTGTGGGACATTTACCTCATTGTTAGTGTTGCTGGAGGTTCTGTCGCTTTCATCATCTTCATTGCTTTGGTTTTCTACACTGTGAAGTATAAGCCGTGGAGGAGCCACACCAGGAGAGGTAAGTACCTCCTAGTACCTTCCTCCCCCGCCTCCTCTCCTGCACCTCAGCGGTTTTAAAGCAGGAACAGAATTACAAGATGCATGAAAACCTTGATACGGGTTACATCGGGGTCATGACCTTTGTGGCGCTGAGCGACCCCAATGTACAAGCTTTCAGACATTGCTCCCAGAGAAGTTGATGGGCGGAGCATGGAGTAACCTCCGAGTAGATGAATTGGAACCAAAGTGATGTGTGAGATCCAGATCCATGTCTGACATTCTCCATCTCCGAGGCTTCTCCTCTCCCAAGGACTGTCACAGCTATAAAGACCCAATCCATCACTTTGTCTGCACCAGGAGGGAGGACACTGCACATAGTACAGACTGCACAGGAGGGAGGACACTGCACATAGTACAGACTGCACAGGAGAGAGGACACTGCACATAATACAGACTGCACAGGAGGGAGGACACTGCACATAGTACAGACTGCACAGGAGG
>WNYA01000875.1:4862-18505 GCA_019512145.1 Engystomops pustulosus
GGGCCGTGCGTTCCCGGCAGCTTGCGTTGCGAGTGTGATGCGAGTTCATCGCATCACACTCGCTAGTGTGGAAGGGGCCTTACTCTTGTTGGGTGGAGGCCGGAGCTCGGTATAGGGGTACACTGTGCTCTTAGTGGCGGATTAAGGGGAGATCATCGCCTGGAAGTTCGCAGTGTCGGCTGGGAGTCCTTCCGGGCCGTCCGCTTCAGGCAGAAGGAATACGTTAAATGTTTTATGTTGCTTTACTTACGGTTGTAAATAATTTGATCAATAAGGAAATTAAAAATAGCTGCGGCCTTTTCCTTTATCTAGTGAGGCGAAGTTTGCCTTGAAGGTTTGGTTATTTATGCAATAATATGTGATTTGAATATCTTAAAGTGCCTTCGTTTTACAATTGTTTGGCTATGTTTTCTGCCCACAGTCATAATGAGCCGTGCACCTGTGTGATGTAATGAGCCGTGCACCTGTGTGATGTAATGAGCAGTGCACCTGTGTGATATAACGAGCAGTGCACCTGTGTGATATAACGAGCAGTGCACCTGTGTGATATAATGAGGCGTACACCTGTGTGATATAACGAGCAGTGCACCTGTGTGATATAATGAGCCATACACCTGTGTGATATAACGAGCCGTGCACCTGTGTGATGTAATGAGCCGTGCACCTGTGTGATGTAATGAGCAGTGCACCTGTGTGATATAACGAGCAGTGCACCTGTGTGATATAATGAGCCGTGCACCTGTGTGATATAATGAGGCGTACACCTGTGTGATATAACGAGCCGTGCACCTGTGTGATGTAATGAGCCGTGCACCTGTGTGATGTAATGAGCAGTGCACCTGTGTGATATTCCACTTATTACCCCCCATATACAGGAGCCATTGTCTGCTGCTGCTGTGGCAGTTGGAAGCTGAGCCGTGATTGTCTGCTGCTCTTCCACAGGTCATTAATATGAGCTCTGAGCCATATACAGGAGCCATTGTCTGCTGCTGCTGCTGGGGCAGTTAGAAGCTGAGCCGTGATTGGTCATTAATATGATATTTGGTTACTGGAGGCAATGAGTATAAATCAGATTATGTGTGAGGTAATGGAGAGATAGATAGAAACATAGAAAGAGACAGACAGACAGACACAGACAGTCAGAGAGAGAGACAGACAGACACAGACAGTCAGAGAGAGAGACAGACAGACACAGACAGTCAGAGAGAGGACTGGCGAAATGCATAAGCACATTCTCCTTATACTCCCCGGGCACTTTCTTGAATAACCCACAGAAAACACCATTTTCCTGAAATAATTGACACTGAGGCTCATGTTGGGTGGTGGAAACCGGTCACAGCTTTACTATCACATATCTTGATATAAATAGTTATAAAACTCAAATTTCAGCATTATACACATTTTAATGTAAATCGCCACAGCGAAGAAAACGGCTCGACTGCACTATGGCCATCCGGACTCCCAGATGACAAGTCGACCAGACGAGCAAAGCAGCATTCCATTATTTCTCCATTTCTCTCCGCCAGCTGTGACTTCGTTATGAAACCCGGAAATCTCATCATATACCTTCCAAAGTTCATCTCCACAGTGAAACACATGGCTCAAATGCACATCTGGACTCCCAGATGACACCATTATTTCTCCATTTCTCACTTACTTATAAAAGCGGTAATCTCAACAGCATATACATTTTTAGGTAAATCTCCATAAGAAAAACGGCTCGTACTGCACTATGCCCATCCGGACTCCCAGATGACAAGTCGGCCAGACGAGCAAAGCAGTATTCCATTATCTCTCCATTTCTCACTTCTTTATAAAACCTGGAAATCTCATCAGACACATTTTTTAGGTAAATCTTTGTAAGAAAAACGGCTCGTACTGCACTATGCCCATCTGGACTCCCAGATGACAAGTCGGCCAGATGAGCAGCACATCCATCCTCTCTCCATTTCTCTCCACCATCTGTGACTTCAGGGCTATAAAACATGGAAAATATTAACAGTACAACATAAAACTGCAACTTGTAGGGAGGGAGGGTTGGACTGCTTTGGTGCCGCATATCAAAGAGGAAGAGGAGTAGCTGACAGCCCCTTATAAAACCAGGAAACAGGAAGCAGAGGGGAGGAGAAAACACTCTAGCAACACCCAGCTCAATAAAGTGCCAAGTTAACCCTGTAGTGCAGAGACTAACCTAAAAACAGCATTCACCAGTCCAGGTGCACCTTCCCTAATTGGTCAGGAGTACACCACAAGACAGACAGAGATATTGACAGACAAAGATAGAAACAGTCAGAGATAGAAACAGCCATAGACAGTTTGAGAAAGAGACAGTCAGAGATAGAGAGACAGAGATAGAGACAGTCGGAGACAGAGACAGTCATAGACAGGCATAGACGGTTACAGACAAGACAGTTGGAGACAGTCCGAGATACAGAGACAAAGATAGAGACAGTCAGAGACAGAGACAGTCAGACTCTGGGCCCTACAAGGCTTGGTCCCCAGGCTACCGCCCAAACTGCCTGTATCATATTCCACTACTGGCTCTAATACACATATTTTCTCGCTACTCCCTGAGGTACAATTTAATGTTTTTCTATAGAATATAGAAGTTTCACATATCAGTTTTTTTGCCAAGTAAATTTTTACGCATTTTTCATAAAAATTTACACTTTGAATCAAAATTGAAAGAAGGCGCCAATTTCTATAAACTCCTTAAAGGGGATTTCTCACTACAGAAAGTTCTCAAATCTTAATACCCCCCCCCCCCCCAGTGATCCTAACATTACATAAACAACTTTCAATGACTTATTTTGCGGTTTGTTCAGGTTTTTGCTCCTCTCCCAGCATCAGCTCCTGCGTCTAACATTCAGATGTGTGGGCGTGGCCTGTGCAGTCACGTATAATCTTATAGTCATAGATCCACAGTGTGGGAGTCATCCTGTGTACTCTGTGTATCTGGGATTATTGAGAGAGGAAGGGGACACCGGTGGTCTGGGGTGCAGGGGTCAGGGAACCAGACATCAGCTGCAGCGCTCAGCATTCCCTAATCTTCTCCTCCCCGTCCTCTCCACAATCTGCTCTCTCCTCCGCTTCCAGCTGAAACTGTGCGGCCAATGGTCGTGCCTGTCCTCTTCTACAATCTTGGGGGCAGAACCGGGCAATATAAATAAGGGGGAGGGGCATTGGCCAATATAGGGGTCAGAGGGGTAAGATTATAAATGTACAGGTCATAATGGGGGATGGGCAAGTTGATGGAGGATCTCCTATATTAGGTAGAGCCACATCCCCATCATCTGCCCCTCGTGGTGTTATCGGCCTTGGCAGCAGCTGCCTGGCGCTGGGCGCTATAGTCCTCTCCGCCTGTGTATTCCCATGTTATATGTACAGTATATTATTTCATGTCTCTTCTCTCTCCTACAGATCTCCTCATCCGTCCGGCTCTGATTTTGTCCTCAAACCTTCGCCCGGTCGATGGCACTGACCTGACTTTGCGCTGTGACCTGGGGGGTCAGACTGTCCACAGAATCTACTTCTATAGGAACGACCAGAAGCTGTCCTGCAGCGCCCCCCACCTGTCATGTTACAGCTCCTTCCTCTACTTCACCCCCATCCTGGCCGGGGACACCGGGTGGTACTCATGTGAAATTGGAAACCCTGCCAGCAGCATCATGAGCTGGCCTACCTACCTAGATGTGGCAGGTAAGTGCCAGGGGCCACCGACATCACCAAATAGATACCGAATTTTCTATCTTCAGGGTTAGTTGTGTGAGACAGAGAAAAAGACATAAAAAGACATTTGACACCGAAGAAGCAGAGCTCAATAATCAATATTGGGTTGAGGTCACCTCTAAACTCTAGATCCTTCAGGGCAGGAGGACCCCCTGATGGGCGGATTGGAGGTGACCTCGGCCCCTCTGCCCATGGTGCTGAATCTGTCCTGCTGTCTGTGGTTACTGCTGCTCCACCAAGTGTGGGCAGTGTTGTGTCTCGCCAAAATCAGGTCAACAAGGGGCTCATTCACTTTCTCGTTACAACACCACCGCTCGGCTTGGGCAGGAGACTGAGGCCATCACAATTGTCATGAGTATCTGGTCAGGGGCCCGGATCATTATGAGAAGGGTAAAGGTTCCAGCTAACTCCTCTCCTTGGCACAACATATTCAGTCTCTTACTCGCTATTGCCGCAGCTCAGAAACTTCTCTAGAATTCGACCATTTCTTATAATTTAAACCTGTAAAATGCTAATTGTTCTGCTGATTCCCTCTGGTCCAGAATCCTGTACCTCCCTACTGATCATCTGCCACTCACTAATCTCTCTCTTCTACAGTCTATTCTTCGTCTATCACACCAAACGCTACACGGACGCCTCCAGTCTGCGCCAATCACTGCACTGGCTGCCCGTCTCCTCCCAAATACACTTTAGAATAATCACCCTCATCCACAAAGCTCTGCACAGTGCTGCACCTCTCTATCTCTCTTCGCTCACCTTGGTCTATCGCCCTTCCCGTGCTCTTCCATCTGCCAGTGATATGAGATTATTCTTTACCTCAATTTGAACATCTCACTCCCAAGCTGCACCAAATCTCTGGACTGCCCTTTCCTGGAATACCATGCTTTTAAAACCCGTCTCTTTAGGCAGATCTATCACATTAATGAATCAATAAGAATTCACCTCTCCCTTTACTAATCCATCCGTGTCCTATCTCCCGTCTGTTATCCGGCAAACATCAGTTATATACTAAGCTCCAGGCTTCTCTGCAGTCACATTTGCCCTGGACTTTGTATATAATATTTGGCTGATGGTTCAAGCAGCAGCATCTCTATTTATTACATTATTTTTAGTTTGTTCCCTTATATAGAATGGCTGGACCATTGTACAAGCTCTTATACCACTCGTGTCACCCCATCATCCTCATAGACTGTAAGCTCTTGTGTCCTCCCCTCATCCTCATAGACTGTAAGCTCTTGTGTCACCCCCTCATCTTCACAGACTAGAGCAGGATACAGACACTGGAGCAGGAGCAAGGGAACCCAGGAACACAGCGGGGCTTTCACTTCACACGAATTGGCTTGAAGATCCGGTGGGGAGTGATGGGAACCGTGGTATTATATAGCAACCCCGGAAGTGGCCAGCACCAACCAGTGGTGCGAGTGTCAGTGCGCGCCCTAGGGAGCGGTGAAGTGTGTGCGGCCTATCCAGGACGGGAGCAGCAGCGCAAAGAGATGAGTGCGAGCCGGGGAATGGAGAATCACCGCCACGGAGCCTTTGTCTTCTCCCTTTTCTTGGTCCCAAGGAATCTCTGGAGGAGACTTCAGTCCATAATGTTCTCCTCAGGTTCCCAGGATCTCTCCTCGGGCCTAACCCGTCTTCATGTCCAACACCTCCTTAAGTTCATAGATATCTGGAGAGTCAGCCTCAGGAGCAGGAGTGTCACAGTTTCGGGGGATAAACAGTGGACTCCCTGGACCACCGCAAGAGATAACAACCTTAGCCGCACCCGGGAGCGGAGTCTAAGTGATCTCCTGGTCTTCGCCAGAGCCCGCCGCAAAATGGGATGGTCTTTCTGCAGCGAGAGTCACCAAGTCGCTCCACAGGTGCGACTAGGCCCGCGGTGGCAGCCAAGGTAGAGACACGGGGACCACGGATGGCAGGCAGGACCACGGATGGCAGGCAGGACCACGGAACATGGGAACACCACGCAACACGGGAACACCACGGAACACGGGAACACCACGGAATCACAGAATCCACAGAGGCGTCTAGAAACGCTCGGGAACACGGAGGGCTTTCTATTCAGTAACAGGACATGAAGATCCGGCAGGGGATGCTGGGAGTAGCCAGGCTATGCCAGCACCAATGAGGAGGACGCTGGCCCTTTTAAATTCTTACAGAGTAGGCGCACGCGCGCCCTAGCAAGGAGGAGGAGATTGCTGAGAGAAACGGTTCAAGACGACAGGCTTCAGGAAGGAGACATGGAAGGAGTTCGAAATGTGCATCTGGAGGAAGGTGGAGCTTGTAGTCCACTGGGTTGATGCGCTTGATGACTTAAGGGCCAAGGAAGCTAAGGGCAAGCTTGTAGCATGGTATCTTCAGCTGTACATATTTGGAAGATAACCGCTCTTTGTCACCTGGAGAGAAGACAGGAGGAGGACGCCGCTTCTTGTCAGCCTGAGTCTGCTGTCAGTGGCACGAAGAAGAGACTGACGGGTCTAGTCCCAAATTGACTAAAGGTCCTGCACCAAATCCTCTACCACCGGGACATCGTAAGGAGTAGACAGCGGAAGAGAAGGACAAGTGATTTGTTCATAGACCACAAAGAACGGAGCTGTGCCAGCAGACCCAGAGTCCAAGGAGCTATAGGAAAACTCAGCCCAAGGAAGCAAATCAGCCCCGTTATCTTGATCGGCAGAGACAAAGTGGTGGAGGTAACAGCTCAAAACCGAGCTCCCCCGCGAGCAAGTTTGATTGCTAACAGTTCTCTGTCACCACTAGAATAATTTCTCTCTGCGGTAGAAAAAGTCCTAGAAAAGAAGCTGCATGTGAGGGTTCGGTCCTTAGGACCTTTCTGGGTGAGTACTGCTCCAGCTCCTATGGAGGATGCATCGACCTCAAGATGAAAGGGTTTCTCTGTATCAGGCCTAGTAAAAACAGGAGCCGATGCAAAAGTGGACTTCAGTCTGGAGAAGGCCTCTTCTGGCACAGGAGGCCAGGTACAGGGATTGGCACCTTTCTTGGTAAGTGCCACAATGGGAGATACCAGAGCAGAAAAATGCGGAATAAACTATCGATAATAGTTCGCAAAACCCAGGAACCTCTGTATGGCGTGTAGACCTTTTGGGCGTGGCTATTGTAGAACTGCAGACAGCTTAGCAGGATCCATCTGGAGGCTTTTGGAAATTATATAGCCGAGGAATGGGAGGCTGCGTTGGTGAAACTGACATTTCTCCAGCTTAGCATAGAGACAGTTGGCCTGGAGTTGGCCAAGAACTTGCCGTACGTGTGACTGATGGGTCTCGACGTCTGGAGAGAAGACTAAGATATCGTCGAGGTAAACCATGACACAGAAGTACAGCAGATCCCTGAAAATGTCATTCACAAACTCCTGGAAGACAGCAGGAACTTTACATTGTCTAAATGGCATTACTAGATATTCATAGTGACCATTACCAGTGTTAAACGCCGTCTTCCACTCGTCACCCTTGCAGATCCAAATGATATTATAAGTACCACGGAGGTCCATCTTGGAGAACACCCTGGAATCCTAATCAACGGCAGGGGGTGACGTTTTTTAACTGTGACCTTGTTCAGCCCGTGATAGTCTATGCAGGGATGCAAAGGAACCGACCTTCTTGGTGACAAAGAAGAACCCAGCGACAGCTGGAGAAGAGGACTTTTGTATGAAACCTCTCTGCAGGTTCTCCTTGATGTACTCGGACATAACAGCCGTCTCTGGAACAGAAAGTGGATAGACACGACCTCTAGGCGAGAGGCACCTGGCAGAAGATCCACAGGGCAATCATAGGGACGGTGCAATGGCAATGTCTCTGCTTGTTTTTTTGGAAAAAACATCCGCAAAGTCCCGGTAGCAAGCTGGTAGACCCTCCAGAGACTTGGGAGACACCGAAGAAGTCAGGACAGGTAGAGGTTACGCCATGCAGCGTGAGTGGCATTCTGGACCCCAATACAGAATCTCCCCTGTCTTCCAGTTGAGGACTGGAGCATGATGTTGCAGCCATGGGAGACCCGGGAGGATAGGTGAAGTAGAGCGTGACAGCACGTAGAATGACAGTTTTTCTTTTTGAAGAACTCTGAACCGGATCAGAGAGAAGCCGACTGCCGACTGAGGAAATGACAAGAGATTGCTTGAGAGGAACCACCGGAATGTGATGCCAGGACACCGGAGTGGCATCCACAAAGTTCCCAGCAGGACCAGAGTCCAAGAATGCAGGGACTTGCACAGGAGTGTGGGTATCAACACTGAAGAGCACAGGAACTGTCAGGCATGGAGAAGCTGAATTCACACCTAGGGACGCTTCTCCCAGAAGCCCTAAGTGCTGGAGTTTCCCAGATGTTGGGGACGAACAGGGCAAGCCCCGTTGAAGTGTTTAGGACTAGCACAATATAAACAGAGATTCTCCTGTCCACGTCTGGATAGTTCCTTAGCTACGAGTCGGGTTCTGTCGACTTTTATAGGTTACACCGGAGATTGTGCTGCTGGAGGCTGGAGCAGTCTTTGGAAAACCTGAGCCAAGCGAGGCAGATAGGGAAGCGAGACGGTGTCTCGTGACGCAACTCTTCAGCACGCTCCATGAACCGCACGTCTATCCTGGTGGCCAGGATAATAACACCACTCAGAGTAGCCGGCAGGTCACGAGCGGCCTATGCGTCTTTGACCTGGGAGGACAGTCCTTTTTTAAAGTGGCCAACAAGACCAAGTCATTCCAGGAGAGTTCAGAAGATAGGGTGCAGAACTTGACAGCATATTCGCCCACAGATGAGTCTACTTGGCGCAAATTCAGCAGCGCCATTTTAGCTGAGCAGGTTTGTATGGGTTCCTTGAAAACCGACCGGAATTCAGCCAGGAATGCAGTATGGGTAGCCGTGACTGGATCACCTTTGTCCCATAGACAGGTAGCCGAGGCCAGGGCTTTCCTGGAAAGGAGGCTGAGGATGAATGCCACCTTGGAGCATTCGGGGACAAACTGGGATGGCATCAGTTCTATGTGCAGCAAGCACTGTGTAAAAAAGCCCCTGCAGAGCTTGGGATCGCCATCATACTTGTATAGGCGCGCATGGCCTATCCAGGAAGGGAGCAGGAGCGGGAAGAGGTGAGTGAGGTCCGGGGACCGGAGCAGCGCTGCCATGGATAGGGGTATGAGTGTGCCTGCAATCCGAGGCATGGATCACCGGTAGAGATGAGCGAACATACTCGTCCGAGCTTGATGCTCGTTCGAGCATTAGCGTACTCGAAACTGCTCGTTGCTCGGACGAATACTTCGCCCGCTCGAGAAAATGGCATGACATAGAAGTGGTGCTGAGCACTGCCCACCAATACATGACATAGAAGTGGTGCTGAGCACTACCCATCAATACATGACATAGAAGTGGTGGTGAGCACTACCCATCAATACATGACATAGAAGTGGTGCTGAGCACTACCCATCAATACATGACATAAAAGTGGTGCTGAGCACTACCCATCAATACATGATATGGAAGTGGTGCTGAGAAGTACCCATCAATACATGACATAGAAGTAGTGCTGAGAAGTACCCATCAATACATGACATAGAAGTGGCGCTGAGCACTACCCATCAATACATGACATAGAAGTGGTGCTGAGCACTACGCATCAATACATGACATAGAAGTTTTGCTGAGCACTACCCATCAATACATGACATAGAAGTTTTGCTGAGCACTACCCATCAATACATGACATAGAATTGGTGCTGAGCACTACCCATCAATACATGACATAGAAGTGGTGCTGAGCAGTATCCATCAATACATGACATAGAAGTGGTGCTGAGCAGTATCCATCAATACATGACATAGAAGTGGTGCTGAGCACTACCCATCAATACATGACATAGAAGTGGTGCTGAGCACTACCCATCAATACATGACATAGAAGTGGTGCTGAGCACTACTCATCAATACAGATATAAAAAAAGACCCCTCATATAAGTTTAATATATTAAGTTCTTGTGACTCCAGGGGGTTTCCTGATATTAATGATCTATTTTAAAGGGGTAATCTCATATTTAATATTTATGATAGGTGTCACTCCCAGCTCCGGGCCCCACTACTATCTTGAGGATGGGGGTAGCTGACCCCCTTTCCAAGGTCACTCTCTGTTCCAGTACTATACAATGGAGGTGCCCTGGGAGATAAATATATGTTCACAATATCAGATATCATCTATTTTTTTTTATTTATTTTTTTTTATAAATATTTTTTATTAAGTTTTCCAAAATTACAAATATACATGGAAAAATGACATATATCAATTTTACAGAGTTATGGTTCATCTGGAGTTGACACACGTTTTCCCATAGCTTATTTTAATTCAAACTTCCATGAATTCCTGGATCCTGGATAGAGTAACCTGGAGTGTCCATTATTCCTTAGATTGACCGCAATGTCCTTAGCTGTTTAAAGATCCAGTTCTTACTATCAAATGCAATTCAAGGAGAGGTGAGTCAAGGTTTTCCACATATATAACACATAGGGGGTCATTTACTAAAGGCGCGATACGCGTTTTCCCGACGTGTTACCCGAATATTTCCGATTTGCGCCGAATTCCCCTGAATTGCCCCGGGATTTTGGCGCATGCGATTGGATTGTGGCGTATCGGTGCTGGCATGCACGCAAGGGAAATCGGGGGCATGGCCGAACGAAAACCCGACGGATTCAGAAAAACCACTGCATTTTTTTTTAAAAAATGTGTTGCGGAGCTGGCACTTACCTTCACTCAGCCCGGCTCGGTGAACTCCAGCGCGTTTCTGATGCTTTTCAGTGCAGCAGCGCCACCTGGTGGACGGCGGAGGAACTACCTTAATGAATCCCGGCCGGACCCGAATCCAGCGCAGAGAACGCGCCGCAAATGGACCGGGTAAGTAAATCTGCCCCATAGTATTGAAACAGGTAGGAGGTAACACGCAATGTTCCGTATACAATTACAGTGACATAGCCTTCAAAAACAGAACAAAAAGAATCAGTAAGGTCAGTAAAACATAACCAGTATTAACAACAACGACCTGAGTTGTGCACGCATACTAGATGCTGTTATTCAGTGAAGTATGGGCTTGTTGTCCAGATGTTCCAGACTTTCATGTATTTGTGGTGCGTGTGGTTTTGGAAGGAGAAAGCCTTTTCATATCTACAGCTAGAGTTGACTAGAGATATGACTTCTTCAATTTTGGGACAGCTAGTCTCCTTCCAGTGCCTCGTAAATGTAAGCTTGGTGGACATTAAGAGATGTGTAACTACATTCCTACAGGCTGGAGTGAGTTTATTGACATCTATTAGGAGCAAAGCTGTGGCAGGTGACAGACTAACATTTGTTTGGGTAAGTCTGTTAATCATTCTGCTTGTTGCGTCCCAGAGTCCACGGATAACTGGGCATGCCCAAAGAACGTGTAGTAGTGTGCCTGTTTGACCACAGTTCCACCAGCATAAGATGGATGAAGTGGGGAATATTTTATTGAGCCTGTATGGGGTAAAATACCACCTTAAATGAGTCTTGGTGATTGCCTCTAAATGAGAGGTACATCTAAGATGCTCGTTTGCCATATGCAGAGCACTTTTCCATTGATCATCTGTGAATTTTGCGTTTAGACTTTGTTCCCAGCGTATCATGTGGAGAAGTTTTTGGAAGATTCATTTTCCCTCTAGCATATTATAGAATATAGAGATTCCCTTTTTAAAGCTGAAAGTGTTTTGTAGTAATTTAGCTAGATGAGTATCTAGGGTAGGGCCGCTAGGATCTAGTTCCTGCAATAAATGGCGTATGCGCATATATGGATAGAATTCCTTTACAGGTATAGAGAATTTCCTCATTAGCATGTTGAATTGTGATAGCGTTTCCCCTGATCATATATCCGATAATGAATGAATTCCTAGATAGTACCAGTAGGATATTATATTCAGCTATGGAATATTCAATTCTACCAGGTCTAATGGAATCTGTTGTAGGGGAATGGCCGTTGTAGCTTTAGAGCGCTTCCTTAAAGGACACCTGTCATCAGGTCTGTGTCACTAGTCTTGTCACTACTACCTGTTGGAGCAGCTCACAAGGATCCCATCCCAGCCTTTATCTAGTTATTTCATACATTATTCATTGTAAAATCATCTATTTTTTATCATGTAAATGAGGCTGGTCACATGGTCAGAGGCAGTGATGTCACCCCTGTTACCCCTCCCCTCTCCTCCCCCTGCTCATGTCTGTGTGTAATGTATAGTAAAGCATGGCTAGTGTGTGTGCTGCATCTGCTGACATGCTGCATCCTCCTAATATACAGGTGAGAGACACAGACATCAGCTACACATGAATCTGACATGTTCTGCTGTAACATGGCTGCCTGGAGCTGCTGTATCTCTCCTATACACACACACATGCACACACAGGCTGCAGGGGGCGCCAGCACCAGGAAGCACATCATTATACAGCCTCACATCATTATACAGGCTGTCAGTCATATGTATAGGAGTATCTCATACACACAGGCTGCAGGGGGCGCCAGCACCAGGGAGCACATCATTATACAGCCTCCCATCATTATACAGGCTGTCAGTCATGCACTGGGGGTGTGGCTGTGCCTCCCACTCATGAATAGAGTGGACAGCTTGAATATGCTAATGCTTCATTGGACATTTCACAGGTCATTTGCATACAGCTTTAGGGCCTCATTGCTTAGGTTTACAGGCATGTAGAGGGACAATGAAGGGATAGAGGCAATGCTCTCTAATGGCAGTTTATGAAAATATATTTAGTTTAGGGGGGTTATTTTGCATGACGGGTTCTCTTTAAGCTGCACCATGCTTCGTCTGTTGCATGTATTGCAAGACATTTAGACTGGGGTGGTTTTATGTCCCAAGCAAGGGATATTAGTCTAGTCCTAAGGCAGCCCTTAGTCTGGTATTCCTCCTCTATTGCGCGCCACGTTTGATTGGGGGAGCGTATCCACCAATGTTGTGATTGATCTAGGATGGCTGCTACACTATAGTCTTGTAGATCAGGGACTCCCACCCCTCCCACTGTCCTGTGTTTGGTTAAAGTTTTAAAGGAAATTCTTGGTTTGTTGTTTTGCCCGAGGAATTTATTTAGTTGGGCTTTTGTTTTAGTGAAAAAGGATGTGGGTATAGAGATTGGTATAGTGCGGAACATGCACGCGACGGAAATCGGGGGGGCGTGGTCGAACGAAAACCCGACGGATTCGGAAAAACCGCCGCATTTTTTAAAAAAAATTGGTCGCACGCACCTACTTACATGCACCAGGAAGAGATCAGTGAACTCCGACGCAACTTGGCGGACCTCAGCGCAACAGCGACACCTGGTGGATATCGGGCGCAGGACCTTCATGAATCGCCGGAAGACCCGAACGCTCGTCAGAGAAGCCGCCGCTGGAACGCGAATGGACCGGGTAAGTAAATGTGCCCCATAATGTTTAAGATGTGGGCTAGTGAGGTGTCTATGTTGGTGGTTATTAAAATAATATCGTCCACAAATAATGCGATTAGATGGTCTTGTCCTCCCGCTTTTATTCCCGTGACATTTGGGTGAGACCTAATGGCTATGGCTAAAGGTTCTATGGTTAAAACAAAGATTATAGGTAGAGATGAGCGAACATACTCGTCCGAGCTTGATGCTCGTTCGAGCATTAGCGTACTCGAAACTGCTCGTTGCTCGGACGAATACTTCGCCCGCTCGAGAAAATGGCATCTCCTGCCGTTTTGCTTTTTGGCGGCCAGAAACAGAGCCAATCACCAAGCCAGGAGACTCTGCACTCCACCCAGCATGACGTGGTACCCTTACACGTGGATAGCAGTGGTTGGCTGGCCAGATCAGGTGACCCTGGAATAGACTAGCCGCTGCCCGCGCTGCTCGGATCATTCTGTGTCTGGATGCCGCTAGGGAG
>WNYA01000875.1:18927-54208 GCA_019512145.1 Engystomops pustulosus
CAGGAGACTCTGCACTCCACCCAGCATGACGTGGTACCCTTACACGTGGATAGCAGTGGTTGGCTGGCCAGATCAGGTGACCCTGGAATAAACTAGCCACTGCCCGCGCTGCTCGGATCATTCTCTGTCTGGAGCCGCTAGGGAGAGAGCTGCTGCTGGTCAGGGACAGCGTTAGGGTGCTAGTAGATTACTGTTAGGCAGGAGTGATTCTACAACGAAACCAACAGCCCTTCTTAGGGCTACAATAACGTGATACATTTTTTGGTTGGCTCTGTGGTGGGCTTGCTGGCACTAGTAGTGACCAGATAGTACCATATTGTGAGGAATTTGCGCAGGGGACGTGCGAATTGTGTGTTTAGCTCTTAGTGCACAACATATCACCTCAAACACCAAGTGGGACAATTTATTAGGGGTTTGATTAGAATTAGGGCAGAGTCTGCCTGATTTAGTTTTTTTTACCTTATGTCATTTAAGCCAAACTTCATCTTGCAAAGCAGTGTTGCTTTCAGTGTAGGGCTACAAACATGCCATAGGAGAACCCCAACGCTTACTTAGGCCTTTACAATCGAATTATATTTTCCTTTTTTTTGTTTGCTTGTGGCTGGGCTTGCTGGCATTAGTAGTGCAGCTAGTACCATATTGTGAGGAATTTGCTGGGAGACCTGCGACCGTTGTGTTTAGCTCTTAGTGACACGCATATCCACCTCAAACACCGAAGTGGGACAATTTAGGGGTTTGATTAGAATTAGGCAGAGTCTGCTGATTTATTTTTTTTTTTTTACCTTTATTTCATTTTATAGCTCAAACTCATCAGGCACAGCACAAAATACAGTTGTGTGCTGTCAGTGTAGGTTAGAAACTAGCCATAGCAATAGGAAAGCATCGTTTTGTTAAAAAAAACAAATAAATAAAAAAAAATAAACACAAAAGAAAAAAAAAAATTAAAAGTTTACACTTTAATTTGGAAAATGTTTAACCCGAGGGCTAGGGGTAGAGGACGAGTGCGTGGACGTGGGCGTCCAACTACTGCAGGGGTCAGAGGCCGTGGTCCTGGGCGGGGTGAGGCACCACCTGCTGATGAGGGAGCAGGGGAACGCCGCAGAGCTACACTCCCTAGGTTCATCATGTCTCAAGTTACTGGGACTCGTGGTAGAGCACTGTTGACGCCAGAGCAGTGCGAAGAGGTGATGTCGTGGATTGCGGACAATGCTTCTAGCCATTTGTCCACCAGTCAGTCTTCCACGCAGTCCACCCATGTCACCGAAATCAGCACTCCTCCGGCTCCTCCACCTCAGCCTCCTTCCCCCCAGTCTGCCCCCTCCCAGCAAAATTTGGCATTTGAAGCGGCATACTCTGAGGAACTGTTTTCTGGACCCTTCCCACAGTCACAAACCACTTGTCAAGTTGCTGATGAGCAATTTTCCGATGCCCAGGTTTTCCACCAGTCGCAGTCTGTGGGTGATGATGACATTATTGATGTAGTGGAAGAAGTGTGTAAAGAGGTGTCGGACGATGAGGAGACACGGTTGTCAGACAGTGGTGAAGTTGTTGTCAGGGCAGGAAGTCCGAGGGGGGAGCAGACTGAGGGATCGGAGGATGATGAGGTGACAGACCCAAGCTGGGTTGATAGGCCGGGTGAACACAGTGCTTCTGAGACGGAGGCGAGTCCTATAGCAGAACAGGTTGGAAGAGGCAGTGGTGGGGCCAGACGGAGAGGCAGGGCCAGAGCTGGTGCATCAGCGCCAAATGTTGCCCGTTGTCAAGCTCCCGTGGCGAGGGCTAGATTTTCAGAAGTCTGGAGGTTCTTTAAAGAAACACCGGATGACCGACGGACTGTGGTGTGCAACCTTTGCCAAACCAGGATCAGCAGGGGTTCCACCACTACTAGCTTAACTACCACCAGTATGCGCAGGCATATGAATGCTAAACACCCCACTCAATGGCACCAAGCCCGTTCACCTCCGGCCGGGCACACCACTGCTCCTTCCCCTGTGTCATCTGCTAGTCAGTCCCCTGCCCAGGACCACGGCCCAAACACCTCCCGTGCGAAAACCCCATCTTCGCCTCCACGATCCTCCACAGCATCCACCAGTGTTCAGCTCTCCATACCCCAGACGCTGGAGCGCAAAAGGAAGAATAGCGCAACCCACCCACACGCCCAAGCCCTCAACGTCCACATCTCCAAGTTGCTTAGCCTGGAGATGCTGCCCTATAGGCTGGTAGAGACCGAGGCCTTTCGAAACCTCATGGTGGCGGCCGCCCCTCGGTATTCGGTCCCCAGCCGCCACTACTTTTCCCGATGTGCCGTCCCAGCCCTGCACAAGCATGTGTCAGAGAACATCATCCGTGCCCTGACCAACGCCGTTTCTGACAAGGTCCACCTGACCATGGACACGTGGACGAGTGCTGCTGGGCAGGGCCACTATATATCGCTGACGGCACATTGGGTTAACTTGGTGGAGGCTGGGACCGAGTCTGACCCTGGGGCTGCTCATATACTGTCAACGCCGAGGATTGCGGGGCCTACCTCGGTCCAGGTCTCAAAGGCCTACTATGCCTCCTCCTCCTCCCACCCCTCCTCCACCTCCTCCTCCTCCGAATTACCATCCGTGGGCATGGCACCATCAGTCGGTAGCTCTAGGCACAGCAGCAGTGCCATTGCTAAGCGACAGCAGGCGGTGCTCAAACTGCTGAGCCTAGGCGATAAAAGGCACACCGCCCAAGAGCTATTACAGGGCATCAGGGCGCAGACTGATCTGTGGCTGGCACCGCTGAACCTGAAGCCAGGCATGGTTGTGTGTGACAACGGCCGTAACCTGGTGGCGGCTCTGCAACTCGGCAGACTGACACATGTGCCATGCCTGGCCCATGTGTTAAATCTGATAGTTCAGCGTTTCCTCAAGACATACCCCAATCTGTCAGATTTGCTCACGAAGGTGCGCCGCATCTGTGCGCATTTCAGGAAGTCAAAGAACTTAAAGGACATCTACTACTAGGATGAAGGATTGTAAACCAAGCACCCTGACATACTGATGTGTATCTCCTGTGGCAGGATCCGCTCTTGTTTTAGCTTCTTAAACTCTTGTTTTTTACAAAAATAAGGTCTTAAAAATTATGCAAATTATTCTGAGGGGCTCCAAGCTCCATAGATATCAATGGAGTCTGGAGCCCCTCAGGCTCAATAGCATAATATTTACAATTTTTTTATGCAAAAACAGGAGATACTGAATTCTGAACGAAGAGTGGATCCTGCCATAAGGGGCCCACACCAGTATGTCAGTGTGCTTGGTATACAATCCTTCATCCTGGTGGTAGATGTCCTTTAAATGAAATCAATCACTTAGTTTTCAGTCAGAGACACAATAGCCGGGGGAGACAAAACTAAGTTTTAAAATTATAAGGTCAGGATGGACAAATAGCCGGGGGAGACAAGTAGCGCAAAAAACTCATGTGCAGTTATTGGTACCAGGAGGTTTTTGGGAGAGTAGAATGCTAACATTAGAGTTTTTTTTCAGGCATCTAATGTATGTTTTGCTTGGAAAGGCAGCATGCATTGGATAGATAAACCCCTGGTGCAGATGTCCAAAGCTTAGTGGTTGTAGGTCTTCCAACAGATTCCACTTCTTTTATTCTTCTAATAGATTATATGTTCAGCCTTTCAGCCGTTTCAGGACTGTACTACTGCTTTCATCACTTTAAAAACATATATAATTTTAAAAACTATTGTTATAATGAAACACTTCACTATTTTGTATTATTATATATGTTTTAAACCTGAAGAAGACACTAGCTTACCGCCAAAATGCATTGTTTGTACATATAATCTATTTTAAGAATAAAAGACGTGGAACCTGTTGGAAGACGTGCGGCCATTGTGGGTTTTTTTCCTACTTGAGAGCTTTAAAATTATGATAATTAGCTTCTGGAGCTCCAGGCTCTCGGAGTGAAGCCATTTGGCGATCCTAGTGTTCCTTATCATATCTTAGCTTATCATATCTTACCGTATCATCTTCCCCAACCCCCCAGAAGCGGCTTCTCTCACTGAAGACGGGAAGTACTGTTCAAGACCTTCCAAGACCCAGTTGCTGTCACCGACTCTCGGGAAGGGGAGACAGTGGGAAGGGGAGGTGATAGGCGAAACAAGGTGTTGGGAATAATAAGGGAAAGTAGGAGCACCAAACAGCTTAATTCAGAGAGCTTGTTACACAAGAAGGTAATTAGCATAACTTTATGTTTTAAGTTTTCTTCGGAATAATAAAGTTTCTGCCTAAAGAAAAGAAGACCCTACACGTACATTACAGTTCCACTTTTTTTTCCTAATTTGACATGCATTTTTTTTTTATGGTTATAACTTTTAAACTCCTGAACTAACCAAAGTGATTTTAAGATAGATATTTCATCACATGTTGTACTTCACATTAGTGGTAAATTTTGTTTGATAAAATTTGCCTTTATTTAAAAAAAAATGAAAAAAATTTTTTGAAAAAAAATTTAAGAATTCTAAATCATCTTGTTTTCAGATAAATATTTTTATCTGCTATCTAACATTTCCCATATGTCTCCTTTATGTTTTCATAATTTTTTAAATAGACACTGATTACATATCGAACATTAGTTTTCCCCATCTTCAAGGAGATTTCATACTTGACGCTTATGGTCATTTTTCTTTTAAATGAGCTTTGAAATATATAATATTAGTAACTCCTTATATAGTACATTTTCTAATCTTTACCCTTCAAACTACTTTAAACAGCTTTAAGAAAGCTTGGAGATCTTCGTAGTTATTAAAACAAAATGAAGGTAAAAATTAGGTCTGATTTTTTTCAATAAAAAGGTAAAACCCATCTTAAAATGTACTACGCAATTTCTCTTGAGTACGAAGACACCCCACATGTGGATGTTACTTGCTGTATGGATGCACAGAGAGGTGCAGAAGGGAAGGAGGGCCCTGTATTAGCCAGTTTTGACCTATAGAATTAGTGACTTTTAGTGTGTTTATGAAGGCACTTTTGTGAGCGATAAAATATTAGTTTTTCCGAAGGGCTATTTTTATGCAGGTTTAGATGCATTTTTGAGTGGTACTATTTTAGGATGGCTATATATTATCATTCCACCTTGGAAAACAGACAGAATGATGCCTACTTTGTTCTGCTCACCCTTTTCTTTCCAAAGTCATGGCATTTTCTGTTCTGAAAGTGTTTGGCAAAAGTCTTTCACCAGAGGTGAAATGGGCGGAGACTTATGTCAGGCTCTGCCCTCAAGCTGAGGCCATTTAACTAGCCCACAGATGATGCCTTGTGTTCTCTCTAAAAGCATTTAGCATTAAATCTAATTTGTTTCGCACAAGTAAATCCACTGAACATTGCACATACAGAATATATATAGTGACCAGCCTGGTAGCTTCCATCACATGGAGGAGCAGGGAACATGTAATTAGTGGTAGAAATCATAAGTAAACCAGTTACATGAAGTCTATGCTGGTGCTGTGTGAGTAAAAAGGGTTGACAACTAGAGATGAGCGAACATGCTCGTTCGAGCATTAGCGTACTCGAAACTGCTCGTTGCTCGGACGAATACTTCGCCCGCTCGAGAAGATGGCATCTCCCGCCGTTTTGCTTTTTGGCGGCCAGAAACAGAGCCAATCACAAGCCAGGAGACTCTGCACTCCACCCAGCATGACGTGGTACCCTTACACGTCGATAGCAGTGGTTGGCTGGCCAGATCAGGTGACCCTGGAATAGACTAGCCCCTGCCCGCGCTGTAGGAGGACCACCTACCTGCTCCTCTGGTTTGAAAACTTTTTTGGACTGCCACATACAGGCACTATCCAAATTAAATTGTCTCCATAGCAGCCTCTACATGTCGTCTTTTTACCTGGCTCCACATGTTGTCTCCATTGCTACCTCCACACGTCATCGCCATAGCTGCCTCCAAAAGTCGTCCATATAGCTGCCTCCATACATGGTCTCCTTACCAAACGAACTGTGTGAGGCAGAATTTTGGGTTGTTTTCATGGATTCCACATCAAACTTGTTAACTTTGTCGCCACCCTGCTGTGTAATCCACAAAATATACTGGCAAACTTTTATCATTTACCGATATTATTTCAGCGCTTCTTGCGCATCTGTTTACATTCCCCTCACCCGCCATATCCTAAACTTATAAGAACGCTACTACACTTGATCTTATACAAAAGGTTCTTAGAAGTGCTTTTTGGGGAGTAGCCTAGAGACAGGGGCTTGGATTGGCGAAAGCTCGCCTGGCAGCGGAGCGCCAGCTCCATCTCAAGATCCAACTAACATAGTTTTAACTGCAGCACCTTTAATCTACTAACAGGTACCACCTGTATCAGGGCCTGAGGAGGAAACTCGAGCCTCTCATCTCGACAAGAGGTAGTCGTGAGGACATTTCCAAAGTGAAATCTTTGCATAAGAGGTGTCAGGATGATAGACGTTTTTGGTTTATGGGAAATCCCACTCGCCAGACCCTTACAGAAACTGCAAGATGTCAGTTAGTCATAAAGTGGTTACAGAACAGTTTGAAGAACCACGATCCCTAAAAAAGTCTGAAAAGATTGGGTATCCTGGAGGTCGTCAGATCCTCTTGGGCAGGAAGGATCAAGATCGGGATGTGATGTCGGCTTTCCTGGCTGAAACTGTCCCTGAGCTAGGAGTAGACCCTTCTCTTGATGTTTTGACAGAGATGACCAGGAAGTCAGCCTGGCGATTGAAGGACTTGCTCTCAGGAAATCGCCAGTTCCGGATGGCTAAACACCCACGTTTTATAAGACCTTTAAGGATGCCTTGGTTCCTCGGACGCTGTGCCGAAGTCAAAGAAAAGGTCTGCCCTGATCATCCTGTCAAAGGGTAAGGCGCTGCTTCCATGGAAAGCTGTGTGTGAGGGACAATCCAAAGTACAGGAGCTCTGAGGAAAGGGGTTTCCCCCCGGGAGGAGTGCAGTGGCCTGCTGGAGAGCATGGACCACTTCCTGCTTCAGTGCCCCTTTAACACAGAGGCGTACAACCGGGTGGGTGCTTCCATCCATTGGCCCAGGTTGGCCGGTCTCTCCTATGCGGAGTGGGCCTATGGAGCATTCAGAGGCCTGGGTGTCCGGGACCGCTGCACGTTATTTCTAGTTAGCCTAGTGGTCAGGTACCACACGTGGAACACACGGTGCTCAGTATCAACGCAGCGTAAAATCCTCCCGGTGGATGAGGTAGTTAGAAACATTCTGGGTGACCTGGTGAAGGTGCGCTCTCTGGAGTATGAGAGGCTGGGCATGGGGAGGGCCTCTCTCCTTAGTGTCCCTTAGTCTGTCCTCTCCCCCCTGGTGAAGGTGCGCTCTCTGCACCACCAAGACGATTCGCGTATGCGCCACACCCCCGGGGCAATTCGGCGCACCTCGGCACTTTTCAGGCAAACTCGCGACAACCTAGCGATTCGGGCCTTTAGACTTAGATCTAACGCCCCCCATTGTATCCCTTTAGTGGAACACCCCCATCTTCATGTAGGGTTCTGACATGTCTTCAGGCAATGCCCTTGTTCGGGACCCCTCATCCATTCCCTATACAATCTCCTCCCACTTCCGGTGACCCTGCGCCAGTGATACGTCAGATTTTGCCTACTTTCCCATGATGGTCGTTTACGACTGCAGTGGCTGTCCCTTCCGCCAATTATTGGGATGCGAACAGACCTGGCGATACCGCAGTCCGACTGTTGGCCCGAGATCTGCCAAGTGAAAACATCCAATTTCCACACTCTTTTACGCCTGTATTGGTTCTGTAGATCAAAGAAACTGGTATCCTTATGTTGAAGAGGGGACGCCGCGCAACGGAGCGCTGATTGGGTGCATAAGACTTAGAACTCCCTCCCTTCTCCCCCCCCCCCTGTTACTGTTGTTGTCCAACGTTATTCTGGACTGGCGCTCTAGGCTAATGACCTTCTGTCCCCATCTTGCTGCCCTTGAGTCTTTATGTCTTCTGATACCCTGGAGCTTCGTCATCTTGGTCTGCCACAAGCCCCCAGTTAATGGACGGAACGAACCTTTGGTTACGCCCTCGTCTCCGTTTCTTGGTTCCCTTGTACCATCATCATGCACCGTTCTTGAAATTATATGCCCTTATCCGGTCGTGCATCACCTGCGCCCGGTCTTTGTTTCACTACCGTAAGGTATCCCATCCTTGTCCACCTGCTATTCTGATGCATGAGACAAATCCACTATCCCCCTCACTCCTCCTCCACTTGCTTCCCCGCCACTCGTAACGATGTGGGTTTATCATTTACGTATCGCCCCCCTCTCCCCCTGGCCCTCCCGCTGAGTCTCTGGTCTATATGCTGTCTCTTTTCTCGTTCTTTCACCAGTAGCTGTCTTCCCATACCCTGTTCTCCTTTATGACGTCACATTCAGCTATGTTTCCCCCCCTTGCGGCCTGCTGTTGCCGATCCTGTGCGTGCGTTCTCTCCTGCTCCCCCTTCCTGCCGCCTCCTGTCTTAATGATCCCGGGTTGTTGATGTGCGCTCCTTCATTGCACTGTCCTTGCCCACTCTGTCTTTTGCCTTTTCTCGTCCGTCCAGCGCTCTCTTCTTTCCGTGTTTGCCTGCTCGCCCCCCCCCATTAGGCTGTTGGTCAGCAGGGGCCAAACCCCCGCTACTGTCCGCCTTATGAGCCCCTGGCACCCGCTGCGGCACTTTGCGAATGCCCGCCGGATGCTCCTCCTTCCGTCCTTGCACTCTCAGCCACAATGTTTATAGATCGCCCGCTACTCTTTCAATCATTGTCTACCTTCCTATGTCCCCTGACGTTCTCCCTCATCGTATCCACGCGCATAATATTTTTAGTTTGTGGCTAGATTTCACACATTTAGACCACCCATGACATACATATCTCCGCCACTTGCTTCTTCTACTATGCCCTAAACCCTTACTAGCAGCTTTAAGTATAACCTGCATCCCCCCCCGAGCTTATCTTCCTGCAGCACAAGTAGTTACAAGATTCCCTGTCACAAATGCTGTAGTGCATACCTTGTGTCCTCCTATAGCTACTCCTGATTTTGTTGGCAGACCTGTATGCAATTCCGCTCATGACACCTTGGGGGGTTTGCGCAGCCCCCCCCCCCCCACAGCGTTACCACCTCGCGCAGGGCTGGCATCGAGTTCTTCTGTGATGCTCCCCCCGAGTGCGGGCGTTACCTGCTGCCTGGGCTCCGGTCAGGGTCGGTCCCCGAACCCGGGACAGTACCATATTCTTTACCAATCGGTTTGGCTCCCCTTGGCCAAGTGAATTTATTGGGTCTCCTCTCACTCCTCCTGCTCCCTTTTTTTTGCCGAACTGGAAGTTCCCCCTATATTTCTGTAGAATTCACCCAACTGCGGCCTCGAAAATTCGGGCCTTCCACTTCTGGTGTTGTTACTACCCGTCTCGGAGTATGTATCCGACCATGCTCCCCCCTTCTCCGTGGGGATTGTACACTGGCCTGAATTTCTTATCTTATGTCCCCACCTACCAATAATGGAAGCTGCGGTGGTTGTCCTTGAGTTGTTGTTCTCCCCACGTGGTATCAGTTCTCACTGAGAGAGGCTGGTGGTTTCACCCCTATAGCCCTACCACAGGTGCTGCCCGTCCTGACTCTATAACGTGGGGACACATGCACAAGTCTGTATTTGCACGGTTTGGGGCTGTGTTTGGTGTGTCGTTTTTGCCCCTTTTTAATGGATCTAATATCCGCGAATTGGTTTTACTGTCTTATATACCAGGGAGCGTTATAATTTAGAAACACTTCAACCTCCGAGCTTATTTTGAACCAATGTTAGATATGCTACAACATTCATTGTATGGCAGGATATAATGCCCGTGAGCTTGGCACTGCAGCCTTCTATCCGGGTGTTATGGGTCCCCTACCGGCGCCCCCTCCTGTCTCTCTGGGTTCGGTGCCCCCCAAACCAAGCGGCCAGCCCGCCCCCCATGGCAGAGTCGCCAAACCGGGGTCAGCAACAGCGGGGCTCCACCGTGACCAATTTTGACTCCAACTCGAGCAGTCACACATCCCCCGCCCGGGGCCGCCCCCCCTAGGTCGCCCATGACCCGAGAAGAGCTAGTGTGCACACGGCTCAAATCGCGTTTGCCCCGGGCCAGGGGTGCAGCACACCTTCGGGGCAGCCTAGGCCCTCCACCTGTGGCGGCGCCCGACTTACAGGTCCAACGACTTAAAGGGGTTTTCTCTTCCCGTTCCTGTGCCGCTAATTTTCCAGCGCTGTTTCGTGATCTGGTCCCTTAGCACCGAGATGCTTCCTCGTCCGGCCCCTTGTGAAGGGCTTGCACAAATACACAAAACGTTTTTGTCTATGCCATATTGCGCTCCTCCATGTCTGCAGCCGTCTGTGGTTAATGATGCGACTCCTGGTGGTAGGGCACGCTCATAATGCACGTTCTGGCCACTGCTTGCTAATGTGATGGTAGAACGAGGACGCCATCTCGTTAAGGGCAACATGGCTATGCTTATGGGAAATTATCTTCACACCGAACTATTTTTTACTCCCATCCCATCTAAAAGAAATGTTTTATTCTGGAAGGGGTGGGGGGCTTAATGAAATGTGACTGTGAATGCCGAGATGAGGAATCCCCTTACTCTGAACTCGGTCAGTCATCGCTACAGCAAGTTCCGACTGCCAGTGAGAACCAACTCACTGTCACCGAAATCTACCAGCCGGACAGAGGAGGCCGGTGGGCGCAGACGGAAGACTTTACAACGCTACATAAATCAGGAAACTAACGTTAATCTAGTGTAAGTGCATTGCGCTGTCAGTCAATGATTGATGACCTGGCAGCTCAAAGCACCTATTACATTGCATGTGCCCTCCGTCAGAGGGTATTTTTGACCATGGGTCGTTGAAAGTAATCTGCAATGTCCCTCATGTTCAGATTCCTCCATGACAATGCCCTGCCACAGCTAAACATCATTTCACCCTGCTATTCCTTTCTTTGTTATAACTGGTCGCATTGATGGACCCTTAGTCAGAGCCTTCTCTCACCTGGCTCCTAGCGATTCTGAGGCTTGTGATGTTTGTTCCGTTCCTTCATCTGTCGATGCTACGCCTTTCTTCTTGTGCCTCAGCTTGGGGTCTCGTGTACTGTCCTCGTCTACGGTGCTCACATGCCGGTCTGTGCCATTTTCTGCTTCTGTGGCTTTTCGGTTTGTTTTTTCATGTCCTGTTACCTACTGTGCCATTGTTTTTGTGTACAAACGTTCATTTGCTTGATGAAAGAAGGTCACGCCGGTTCCATAGGGCCTGTGGCACCTCTTCGTGCCGGCAACAGGCATAGCACCGTGGCGCAGTTCTCATTCCTTCGTTTTTCTCGTCGGTTCTTAACTATTTAGATGCCTTTTAGCAACACAATTATATATTGGGCCCCTTAGCCAGTTGTCAAATGGGACATTATCTCAAATTTGACAATTATTTTGCCTATCAGAAGTCACCTAAAACTTCAAAAAGAGCACCCAGTTTCTAGGTTTTCTTTTGCTAATACAAAACTAGAGTGAATTTGCAGCAACATTTACATCTTTTTGAAATGTTACACTTCATAAAACTATCTACCTTCACCTAGATTCATGTGATCTAGAGAGTAACATGATCACATGATTTATAAGTGACAGTGTGAAGTCGAGGGTTGACTTATTATCGGACGAGTCTTGACCATAGCCATGAAGCACAACTTCATGGTAGCTAGACTCTCTAAAAACAAAATGTTACCTATCACAATTAGGTCTTCATATAACAGATACACATAACTCAATATATCCTCACATGGGTTTAGAAATTAGACTGCCATGAGTCCTGGGACGTATGAATTTATAGCCCTACAAGTCTTGGCATCACTTCATAGATATTCTATAAGAATCAAGAAAATGGATGATGTCTCCTTCTCCCTCTCTCAATCTGATTTCAGAACTTTTGGCGAATTCAAACATCCTAAAATGAATCTTGTCCAACATCTGTATTGGAGTGGAGCATTTTGTTCGGGCGGGTTTTGTTGAGTGCATGGGCCCCCTTGAAGCTTGGCTCCCGGGCCAAGGGACAAAAACCGCCCTGTTATGATACCCCAATATTGTCAGCACAGTAAAAAATCTGATTGAATACAGTTTTTCATTTTGGATTTTCCAATGTAATTCAGCACAAAGGATAGCTTGTTATAAAGAAACTAGGAACTTGGTCCATGCTTTGTAGATACATGAGTGAAAAGAAATGTGAATGTGGGAACTGTTGTCATCAGGATCCATCTGCATAGTTAGTATATCATCAAAGTATATAAAAATATAGATTTTTTATGCTGGTGTTCATGCATAAAGGAGGATAGTTTGAGATTTAACTTGTTGAACATTTTAGGTGGCAATAATACTTATATTAAAGTTAATTGTAGAAAAACATAAACAAAAAATGCTCCCTGGACTTTTTCCATGATCTCTAACTTATTGTAATTTGTTAAAAAAAAGATTCTAGAACTAGTTTTCTAAAGTTTTTAATAAAAGTTTATACTGAAGACTAAAAACACCTAACAACTTTAGTTTTTCCGTTCCATGGATAATCAAAAATGTTATAAGATATCCTATTAAGTAACCACAGGGGGGGGGGGGGATAGCAGTGCATTTGGTATGTTCATGGCCAAAGAAAAGATATGCCATCAGGAAGACTTCCGGCCAATTGGGTGCACAAGTAGGTCGCACAGTGGGTTTCTGTCTCACTGTCTATTGCCAGACACTTTCTCCCAAGGCTTGCGTACAGTTCAGTAATCATTTAGACCAATGTAATGAATGATTTAGAGAGAAACAAATCATGAGAAATAGCGGATACGCTTTATCTTGAACCAGTCTAGAGAATGAAAAGAAGGGGATGATACAAGATGAAAACCTGGTCAGAAAATGCTTCCAATACGTTACTTACCGTACACCCAACACATCATTGGTCAGTAATATACAAAGACAAAATATTGTTTTACCGAAAAAACCCCAATATAGGGTTATTGGAAAATGGTTCCACAATGAGGAACTGATTGAAGAATAACAAATTTATAATTACGTATGTTCTCACCTAATATTTGGTGGTCTTTGATGTTCGATATGTATTTTTCACATCAATTCAGGAAGTGGTTTAGACTCCTTGAAAAGGAGGTTCAGTTGGTGAAGGGAGGAGGAGACTTTTGAGAAGTAGCAGTTCAGGTCTGTCAACTACAGCTCACTTCAAAACTAAAGTAAGTATCTGAGGCCAAAGAAAACAAGTGCTAATAACAGGATGCAACAATTTGAGACATTATCACAAGGGTGAAACGGACAATAGCAATGGAAACGTCCCCTATATGAGTTGAGGCAGACTGAATGACTTCTAACGTTAAGGCATTTATGGCAAAACAAAAAAAACCTCACAAATTATAAGTGCCAACAGGATTTCGGGTGATAATTAATATAGGGATTTAATCATTTAAACTAGTGTCAAGTGAACCAACTGCAAAGTTGGGGCTGGTGACATTAAAGGCTTCAGATCCATGGCCATGAACCCAACTTCGTCAGAATACAAGTGTAAGTTTGGAACACATTTAAAGTTTGGGCTAAACTGAACCAAACTTTTATGAGCAATTTTGTGAAATGCATGGTTTAAAATTATATAAATTGAATTAAAAGAAGAACCCTTGTCACGTAAATTGAGAGTGTTATTTAAATGACTTTGGTATTCGATTTTTGTGCAATGGTTGCAAAAAGTCTCATTCTGGCACAAAAAAAACCCGTCTCCCTGTGGCATAGGAATAATAGACTGTTCCAAATTTTCAAACTAAAGATCAATGACCTCACGTTTGGAATTTTTGCAACTACCATGGTGTATGAAGATCAATCCATTCTACATTTTACAAACTGGGATCCGATGTGTGTCGGGGTGGAAATTCCAGTCCAACTGTTACTATACACCGCTGGGATGCCGTGACACCTCCACAAGAAAGTACAAGCTACCCATGGTAAAGGGATCTATGATGGGCATCAGAGGCATGTCATTTGTCCCACTAATCTTAGGAAATACAAATAACCCATTTTAACATTGTGTGTTTATTTATAAAACTTTGTTGTGCCGTTCCTGCTTTTGTATTTACGGGTTGTGCTTTAATATTATGTAGATTCTAAAATAAAATCATAAAGAGTTGCATGTTTTTTAAAAAAAAATATTATTGTTAATTGTTCTTTTCAAAAATTGTATATTTAACAGTTTCTTCCGTAATGGGACGTTTCTCTGAGATTAAGCTTCAGGTCAATGAGAACATAAATTATAAAAAACATTATATTCAAAAGGTTTCCTTCCCCCTCATCTCCCCCCTCCTCATGTTTTTGCAATACCCAACCTCCCATCTCACGCCCCTTCCCTTCACCATACCAAATTTAGCTCCTTACCTTTACCTACCGCCTCCTTCCTATCCCCCCCCATCACTCGCATTTACAACCCTAAATTCTTATGGCTCCATCCTCAGACACACCTCGCCTACCTCTCCTTACCGCGTAGCCCCTCCCCCCTCCACTTACCCCTTCCTCCCACACCCCCCTCCTCTTTACCACCACTTACTACTGCTTCCTTGCACTCTTTTTCTCATCACTCCTAGAGCCATTCACTTTACGCCCCTGCATCTACCCTCCCCTTTTTTTGGCCTTTCCTATCCAAATGTCCGACCTGGAAGATAAAGAGAGGGAACGTACTGAGAGCGCCCCTCCTTCCCAGCAAAAGAGCAAGCAAGACATCAGGAGAGAAC
The DNA here is from genome assembly GCA_019512145.1 of Engystomops pustulosus. Lineage (NCBI taxonomy): Eukaryota > Metazoa > Chordata > Amphibia > Anura > Leptodactylidae > Engystomops > Engystomops pustulosus. The sequence goes on from WNYA01000875.1 coordinate 33,706, forward strand.
ATTTTCGGAGAGGACACGGCCTCCTTCCCAGCAAAGAGCAGGACGTGAGACGTTACTGCGAAGAGTCACTCGAAACACGGACTATCAAGAAAGACAAAGTATTACGATGAGAAGTTGAGAGCAACACCTTGATTCACGTCCAAAAGCCCAAAAGAAAAAATAAATATTGTAATACCATTATTATAAATCTCTGATCCGCATCTTCAATCTCAATCTCGTCCATGTTCTTGTGGAACACAACATAACACAAAAAACCAACACGTCACTAATCCCTCCGCTATTATACGGTATTTACTTGCTGGTCCCACCCCATTCACCCGAGCCACACAGAAAATACATCAAAATAATAAAACAAGAGTAAAAACATACACCCGAATAATTATTTCAACCCCCCCCCCCCACCACATGATCACATCAAAGCAAATCACAAAAAAGAAAAACGTAAACCACCCCCACACCCTCTGCAAAAAAACAATCCCACACCAGAAATAGATTTTTTAAGACATAAATATATACTCCAAATCATAAGTAATAAGTATATAACTAAACTATAACCTCCACCCCTACCTACTCGCTCTCCCCTTAAAGTTTGCACTAAGTAGTCCCCGACCAGTGTCCAAGATTAGTCCATATTCAAAAAAAAGTCCCCAATCATCCCCCCTCCACAACCTACAACTACACCCCCCCGACTCCACACTTATACAATTTTTATACTTATAAACAAGAAATAATATATAAAATAAAGCATAAGTAACAACATCTAAACACATAAAGCCCAGGTACGGACGCCTGCAGCCCTACATCACTACATGTCAGAACACAACACAAAAATCTACAGTGCGCCATCAGCCCAACACCAGGAGAGGGATGACGACAAGGACACTAAAGGAGAACCCCCCTCCAAAGGAGAGAGGCCCGTCCCCGTGCCCAGCCTCTCATACTTCAGAGGCGCCACCTTCACCAGGAGGGGAGAGGACAGACTAAGGGACACTAAGGAGAGAGGTCAGGATAGCATACATAGAGCGCACTTAAGATGGGTGAGGGAGAGTAGAGAGGTGCCCAGCCCCTCATACTCCAGAGAGTGCACCTTCCCGGAGGGTGAGAGAGCCTGACTAAGGGACATCAAGGAGAGAGGTCCACTCCCCGTTGCCCAGCCTCTCATACTCCATAGAGCGCACCTTCACCGGAGGGAGAGGGACAGGACTAAGGGACACTAAGGAGAGAGTCCTCCCCGTGCCCAGCCTCATACTCCCAGAGAGTGCACTTCACCGGAGGGGAGAGGACAGCAGACTAAGGGACACTAGGAGAGCGGCCTCCCCGTGCCCAGCCCTCATACTCCAGAGGCGCACCTTCACGGAGGGGAAAGGAAGACTAGGGACACTAAGAGAGCGGTCTCCCCGTACCCAGCCTCTCATACTCCAGAGAGCGCATTCACCAGGAGGGAAGGACAGACTACGGGACCTAAGGAGAGAAGGTCCCCCCGTGCCCCAGCCTCTCATATCCAGAGAGGCACCTTACCAGGAGGGAGGAGGACAGACTAAGGGCACAACGGAGAGAGCCTCCTCCCCGTGCCCAGCCTCTCATACTCCAGAGAGTGCACCTTCACCAGTGGGGAGAGGACAGACTAAGGGACACAAGGAGAGAGGCCTCGCTGCCCGCCTCTTACTCCAGAGAGCGCACCTTCACAGGAGGGGAGAGCAACAGACGAGAGCACTAAGGGAGAGAGGCCGCCCCTGCCCAGCCTCTCATACTCCAGAGATGCCACTTCACCAGGGAGGAGAGGGACAGACTAAGGGACACTAAGGAGAGAGGTCCCTCCCCGTGCGTCTCATACCCAGTAGAGCGCACCTTCACAGGAGGGAAGACGGACTAAGGGACACTAAGGAGAAGGCTCCCCAGTGCCCAGCCTCTCATACTCCCAGAGAGCGCAACCTTCACCAGGAGGGAGAGAGACAACTACAGGACACTAAGAGAAGAGGTCCTCCCTGTGCCAGCCTCTCATACACCAGAGAGCCACCTCTCACCAGAGAGGGAAGGACAGACTAAGGGACCACTAAGAGAGGAGGTCCTCCCCGTGCCCAGCCTCTCATATCCAGAGAGCGCACCTTCACCAGGAGGAAGGAAGATAAGGGACACTAGAGAAGGCCTCCCCGTGCCAGCCTCTCATAACTCCGAGAGTGCACCTTCACCAGGAGGGGGAGGACAGACTAAGGGACACTAAGGAGAGAGTCCTCCCCGTGCCATAGCCTCTATACTCCAGAGAGCGACCTTCACCAGGAGGGAGAGGACAACTAAGGGACACTAAGGAGAGAGCGCTCCCCGTGCCCAGCCTCTCATACTCCAGAGAGCATCCTTCACCAGGGGGAGAGGACAGACTAAGGGACATAAGAGAGGTTCTCTCCCCGTGCCCAGCCCTCATACTCCAGAGGAGCGCACTTCACCAGGAGGGGGAGAGGACAGACTAAGGGACACTAAGGAGAGAGGCCCTCCCCGTGCCCAGCCTCTCATACTCCAGAGAGCGCACCTTCAAGGAGGGAGAGGACAGACTAAGGGCAACTAAGGAGAGGGCCCCTCCCGTCCCAGCCTCTCATACTCCAGAGAGGCATTCACCAGCAGGGGATAGGACAGACTAAGGGACACTAAGAGGAGGGTCTCCCGTTGCCAGCCTACCCTCATACTCCAGAGGAAGCGGCACCTTCACCAGGAGGGAAAGGACAGAATAGGGACACTAGGAGAGAGGTCTCCCCCGTGCCCAGCCTCTCATATCCAGAGAGCGACCTTCACCAGGGGAGAGGACAGACTAAGGGACACTAAGGAGATGAAGCCTCCCCGTGCTAGCCCTCTCATACTCCAGGGAGGCACCTTCACCAGGAGGGGAGAGAGGAGACTAAGGGACACCTAAGGAGAAAGCGGCCCCCGTGCCTAGCCTCATACCCAGAGAGCGCAACCTTCACCAGGAGGGAGGGAAGACCACCGACTAAGGACAACACTAAGAAGAAGGTACACCCGATGCCCAGCTCTCATACTCCAGAGAGCGCACTTCACCGGAGGATGGGGAAGGACAGACAGACTTAGGGAATAAGAGTAGGTCCTCCCCGTGCCCAGCCTCTCATACTCCAGAGATCGCACACTTCACCAGAGGGAAAGTACAGTACTAGAGGGACACTAGGGAAGAGTGCCTCCCCGTTCCTGCCTCCACTACCCACGAGATGAGGCACCTTCACCGAGAGAAACTATGGCTAAGAGGAGCGGCTAGCTGACGAAACCAAGATGCGCACTCAGAGGAGGACACTGGCAAGGAGAGAAGCGCTCCCCGAGTGCCCAGCCTCTTCATACTCCAGAGAGCGCAAAACTCCAAGTGAGGGAAAAAGGACCAGGCTAAGGGCACTAAGGAGGAGAGGTCCCTCCACGTGCCCAGACCTCTCATATTCCAGGTAGAGGGCACCTTTCATCCAGGGGAAAGGATAAGGACAGACTAAGGACACCTAAGGAGGAGAGTTCCTACCCATGCCGCACTCTCATACCAGAGAGCGCACCTTCACCATTGGGGGAGAGGCAAACTAAGGGACACTAGTAAGAGGCTCCCCGTGCCCAGGCCCTATACTCCAGGAGAGGCACCTTCCCTGGGAGGGAGAGGACAGACTAAGGGCAGCTAAGGAGCGAGAGGCCTCCCGGTGCCAGCCTCTCATACTCCCAGAGAGGCACCTTCACCAGGAGGGGAGAGGGAGCTAAGGGACACTAAGTGAGAGGGCCCTCCCCGCTGCCCAGCTCTCATAACTCAGAGAGAGCGCAACCTTCACCAGGGGGAGAGCGACAGACTAAGGGACATAAGGAGAGAGGCCCTCCCCATGCTAGCCATCGCATAACTCAGAGAGCGGCACTTCACCAGGAGGGGGATAGGTACAGTACTAGGGCACAGGAGAGAGGCCCTAGCCCGGCACCGGCTCATACTCCAGAGAGCCACACTTTCACCAGGAGGTGACGAGGACAGACCAAGGACCTAAGGAAGAGCTCCTCCCGTGCCCAGCCTCTCATGACTCAGAGAGCGCACCTTCACAAGGAGGGGAGAGGACAGTACTAAGGGACACAAGGAAGAGGCCCTGCCCCGTGTCCCAGCCCTCCACCCCAGAGAGCGCACCTTACACCCAGGCAGGGAGAGGACAGACAATGGGCAACTAAGGAGAGAGGGGCCTTCCCCGTGCCCAGCCTCTCTTACTCCAGAGAAGCGCAAGCCTTCACCGGGAAGGAGAGGCCAGACTAAGTGGACACTAAGGAGAGAGGCCCTTCCACGGCCCACCTCTCAAACTCCAAGAGCGCGACCTCACCAGGGGGGAGAGGACAGACAGAGGGCACTAAGGAGAGGGCCCGTCCCGTGCCCAACCTCTCTTACCAGAGATCGCACCTTCACCAGGAGGGAGAGGACCAGACTAAGGGGACACTAATGACGAGAGCCCTCCCGTGCCAGCCTCTAATACTCCATTAGTGTCCCTTAGTCTGTCCTTTCCCCCCCTGGTGAAGGTGCGCTCTCTGGAGTATGAGGGGCTGGGCACGGGGAGGAACTCTCTCCTTAGTCTGTCCTCTCCCCCCTGCTTAAGATGCGCTCTCTGGAGTATGAGAGGCTGGGTACGGGGAGGACCTCTCTCCTTAGTGTCCCTTAGTCTGTCCTCTCCCCTCCTGGTGAAGGTGCGCTCTCTGAAGTATGAGAGGCTGGGCACGGGGAGGGCCTCTCTCCTTTGGAGGGGGTTCTCCTTTAGTGTCCCTTAGTTTGTCATCTCCTCTCCTGGTGTTGGGCTGATGCTGCACTGTAGATTTTTGTGTTGTGTTCTGAGCATGTAGTGATGTAGGGCTGCAGGCGTCGAACCTGGGCTTTATGTGGTTTAGATGTTGTTTACTTATGCTTTATTTTACCTGAGCTACGAGTCGGGTTCTGTCGAATTTTATAGGTTTACACGGAAGATTGTGCTGCTGGAGGGATGGAGCAGTCTTTGGAAAACCGAGCCAAGCAGGCATGATAGGGAGGAAGCGAGACGTGTCTCGTTGACGCAACTCTTCCAGGCACCGCTCCATGAAACCCGCACCACGTCTATCTGGTGGCCAGATAATAACACCACTCAGATGAGCCGGCGAAGGTCACGAGCGGCCTTATGCGTTCTTTGACCTGGGAGGACAGTCCTTTTTTAAAAGGGCGCACAACCACAGAACAAGTCCATTCCAGGAGAGTTCAGAAGACAGGGTGCGGAAAATTGACAGAATATTCGCCCACAGATGAGTCGACTTGGCGAAATTCAGCAGCCGGCAATTTTAGCTGAGCAGGTTTTGTAGGGTTCCTTGAAAACCGACAGAATTCAGCCAGGAAGCAGTAGGGTAGCCGTGACGGGATCACCTTTGTCCATAGAAGTTAGCCGAAGGCCAGCAGGGTTTCTGGAAAGGAGGCTGAGGATGAATGCCACCTTGGAGCATTTCGGGGACAACTGGGATGGGGGCAATCAGTTCTATGTGCAGCAAGCACTGTGTAAAAAAGCCCATGCAGAGCTTGCGGATCGCAAATCATATTTGATAGGCGCCCGCAGGCTATCCAGGAAGGGACGCCGGAGCGGGAAGACGGTGAGTGAGGTGCCGGGACCGGAGGCAGCGCGTGCCATGGATAGGGTATGAGGGTGCTGCAATCGAGGCATGGATCACCGGGTAGAGATGAGCGAAAATTACGAGTCCGAGCTTGATGCCTCGTTCGAGCATATAGCGTACTCGAAAATGCTCGTTGCTCGGTACGAAATACTTCGCCCCGCTCGAGAGAAAATGGAAATCTCCCGCCGTTTGACTTTTTGGCGGCCAGGAAACAGGATGAGAGGGGCCAATCACAAGCAAGGAGATCTTGCACTCCACCCAGCATGGAAGTTGTGGTACACTTACAAGTGGATAGCAAGTGGTTGGCGGCCAGATAAGGTGATGGAACCGGAATTAAACTAGCCACTGCGCCGCGCTGCTCGGGATCATTCTCTGTCTGGAGCCGCTAGGGAGAGAGCTGCTGCTGGTCAGGGGACAGCGTTAGGGGCATAGTAGATTACTGTAGGGAGGAGTGAGAGTGATTCTCCAAAGAAACCCAAAAGCCCTTTATTTAGGGCTACAATAGAGGTTATATCCATTTTTTTTGTTTGATGTGCTGAGGCTTGCTGGCTAGTAGTTCAGATAGTACCATATTGTGAGGATTTGAGGGGGACTTGCTTAACGTTGTGTTTGCTTTAGTGACACACAATCCACTCAAACACCAAAGGGGGACAATTTATTAGGGGTTCGATTAGAATTAGGCAGAGTCTGCTGATTATTTTTTTTTTACCTTTATTTAATTTTATGCTCAAACTCATCTTGCAAAAACATGTGCTTCATGGTAGGCTACACATAGCCAAGGAGAACCCCAACGGTTACTTAGGCCTACAATAGATCTATATTTGTCTGTTTTTGTTTGCTGTGGCTTTGGGCTTGGCTGGCATTAGTAGTGCAGCTAGTACCATATGTGATGGAATGCGGGACGAGACTGCAGACCGTGGGTTTAGATCTTGTGACAAGCCAATCCACCTCAAACAACCGACAGTGGGACAATTTATTAGGGGTTTGATTTTAGATTAGGCACAGCTGACCTGATTTATTTTTTTTTACCTTATTTTCATTTTATAGCAACAAAGTCATCAGCACAGCACAAAAATCCTCAGTTCGTGGCTGTCAGTGTAGGTTAGAAACTAGCCAATTTTTTAGCAATAGGATAGGCATCGTTTTGTTAAAAAAAAATAAATAAATTAAAAAAAAGAAACACACAAAAAAATGAAAAAAATTAAAGTTTACACTTTAATATGCGAAATGTTTAACACGAGGGGAGGGGTTAGAGGATGACAGACGGACTGTGTGTGTGCAACTTTCCAAAACCAGGATCACAGGGGTTCCACACTAACTAGCTTAACTACCCACCAGTATGCGCAGGCATATGAATGCTAAAACCCCATCGATGGCAACCAAGCCGTTCACCTCCAGGCGGGCCACCACAAGCTCCTGTCCCCGTGTCACTGCAGTCAGCACCCCTTGCCCAGGACATGCCCACACTACCAAACCCCATCGTAGACTCCTCCAGTCCTCCACAGCATCCCACAGCGTTTCAGCTCTCCATACCACCAGACGCTGGAGCGGCAACGCAAGGAATATAGTGCAAACCAACCGCACGCCCAAGCCCCTAATGTCCACATCTCCAACAATTGCTTAGCCCTGGAGATGTGCATATAGGTCGGTAGAGACCGAGGCCTTTCGAAAACCTTCATGGCGGCGGCTGCCCGGATGCAGGTCCCCAGCCGCCACTACTTTTCCCATTGTGAGCCGTCCCAGCCCGCTGCACGCACGTGTCAGAGAAACATTCATCCGGCCCTGACCAACAGCCGTTTACTGGACAAGGTCCACCTGACCACGGACACGTGGGAGAGTCGGTGCACGGCAGGAGCCCCAAACTATATATCGCTATGAGCAAATTGGCTTAACTTTTGGTGGGGCTGGTGGACACGAAGTCTGACACTTGGGGCTGTCATAACTGCCGAGCGAGGTTGAGTGGGGGGCGGAAAAATGGAAAGAAATGGACAGTAAAGACAAGGAAGCCTAAACAGTGAACCCCACAAAAACGAGTCCCCCACTCCCTCTCCGAAAAATTACAATCCTCAGGGGCATGGCGCCATCAGTCGGTAGCCTACTAGGCACAGAAGCAGTGCGCTGCTAACGGACAGCGGCGAGTTGGCTCAAACTGCTGAGCCTAGGGAGATATAAAGGCAAAACGCCAAAGAGCTATTACAGGGCATCAACGGCGCGCATGACTATGTGGTGGCACCGCTGAACCATGAAGATCCAGCATGGTTGTTGTGTGGAAACATGGCGCGTAACCTGGTGCGGCTCTGCAAATGCGGCAGCAGACGACAATGTGCCATGCCTGGCCCATGTGTTAAATCTGATAGTTCAGGTGTTACTCAAGACAACCCCACATCTGATGATGTGACTCAACGAAGGTGCGCCGCATCTGTGACGCATTTCAGGAAGGACGCAGCAAGGATTTGCCACTACTCAGGGAAGAAGCGCTAGCACGATACAACAACCTGCGCACCGCCTCACGCGACTGTTGTGACGAGTGCCACAAGGTGGAATTCTTAACATAGACCATGTATCCAGAGGTTTACCGAGCAGCGCAGAAGCGATTGTAGACGCCAGATGTAATCACAAACGAGTGTCGCAGCTTCCTCAAGTCTATACAAATGAGGAGTGGACGTGGATGTTGATATCGTCAGGTGCTGAGTAACTTTGAGGAGTAAACACAGATGGTCAGTGGGATCCGCGCCATCATCAGCCTCACCATCCCGCTGATTGCCTGTTGAAAAACTTTCTAGTCAGCAGAAGCTCGGAAGCTTTGCGCTAGTCACAAGAGACGGGGGAAGAAGATGCCCTCTGGTGATAGCCAAAGCACCTTAGGTCTGTTTCTAGGACATTATAGCGAGGAGGTGGAGGTGCGGAGGATGAGGAGGAGGAAGAGGAGGAGAATGTTGGCGAGCAACACAAGAGGGACCATTGCTGCAGTCCTTCACTGTTCAGGTCTGTATGGGCAGAGAAGAAGGAGGAGTTGGAAAGAGGAGGAAGAAATGGCAGTCAAGGCAGTGAGGGGAGTGAATCTTAGGCATGGTACTCATGGCACATCATGCAGATTTCAGCAGGCTGCCTATCCCGTGAGACCCCGCGTTCAAGAGAATTATTCCGCACCGTTACTGGGTGTTCACTCTCCTGGACCCACGGTACACGCAAAATCTTTCCCCTCTCATCCTGGAGAGGAAAGGAGTGTGAGAATGCCATTGAATCCCAGCAGGCATGGGCACAAGCTGAAACAGCTATGATGTAGTATTTCCGTGGACAGAGCTGCGGCAAGGAGTGCCGTAGTTCTGCGGGAAAAGTAGCAGGAGAGAGAGCGAGTAGGCGAGCAGGCAGTGTTCAAAGCACTGGCAGGGTACGTTTGAAAAGGCTTTTGCCAGCTAGTTTATGTGTCACCCCAGCAAGAAGCACACTGTACCAAGCTCGCCACAAGTACCAGAGTGGGCTGATTTTAACAGAAAGATGGTGAGGGATAGTACGTAGCTGACCCATACCAGCGTCCTAAATGATCACACAGCTCCCTACAACTACTGGGTTTCAAAGCTGGATATGTGGCACGGAATGGCGATGACGCCCGGAGGTCTGCCATGCCTGCGTAGCGTTTGTCCCAGCGGGTTTTCAGGCAGCTTGGGCATCATCAACGTAAGCGTCAACGCCGTCGACTGACAGCGCGAACAGGTGGACGCATATTCAAGTGAAGAAGCCTGGAGTTCTCCGATTTCATTCTCCACCAGGTGAAGAGAAGGCAACCTGGAAAAATTTATTCCATCCTCCTCCTCCATTGTCCTCCTTCTCCTCCTCTTTGTACACAAACAGCAGAGGAAACTGGCTATTTTTTGCCAGGGCCAACTGGCTCAGCTATAGTTACTCTATGTATTTAATTTTTCTGAGGGCCACCTACCGGTCCTCGTTTTAAGCAATATTTTGGAGTGCCACATACAGGCACTCATTATTTAATTTTATGGCAGGACCACCTTACCTGCTCCTCGGTTTGAAAAAATTTTTTGGCTGCCAACATACGGAATATCCAATTAAATTGTTCTCCATAGCAGTCTACACATGTAGTCTTTTTAGCTGGCTCCACACGTGTCTCCATTCGCTACCTCCACACGTCATCGCCATAGCTGCACTCCAAAAGTCGTTCCAATATAGGCTGCCTCCATACATTGTTTTCTCCGTATAAAACGAACTGGGTGAGGCAGAATTTGGGTGTTTTCATGGATTCACATCAACGTGTTACTGGTCGCCACCCTGCTGGTAATCCACAAAATATACTGGACAAACTTTGATCATTTACCGATATTATTCAGCGCTTTCTGTGCACTGTTTACATCCCATCACCCGCCATATCACAAACTTATAAGACGATACTACACTTGATTTATAAAAAGGTTCTTAGAAGTGCGTTTGGGGAGTAGCCTAGAGACAGGGGCTTGGATTGCGACCCGAAAGATCGCATAGCAGCGGAAGCGCCAGCCGCTCCATCTCAAGTCCAACTAACATAGTTTAACGCAGCACCTTTAATCTACTAACTAGTTCAGCCTCCATACCTTGTCCCCTTATCAACGGCTGTGTCGGGCAGAATGGTGGGTGTTTCATGGGCTTCCACATAAAAACTTGTTAACTTGTCGCCACCCTGCTTGTAATCCACAAAATATACGGCAAATCTTTTATCATTTACCAATTATTATTTAAGCGCTCTGCACATCTGTTTACATTCCCCCGCACCGCCCGAACCCAAAACTATAAGACCACACTACACTTGATCTTATACAAAAGGTTCTTAGAAGTGCTGTTTGGGGAGTTAGCCTAGAGAAAGGGGCCTTGGATTGGCCAAAAGCACGCCTGTGAAGCGGAGCGCCAGACTCCATGCAAAGATCCAAAAACATAGTTTTTAACTGCAGCAACCTTTAATCGACTACTAGTCACTCCTCCATACATCGTACCCTTATCAAAAGAGCTGTGTCCGGCCAGAATTTTCAGGGTTTCACAAGATACATAGTGGAACTCGGCCCATCTGTCGCAGCATGCTGAGACCTGAAGTTTTGAACTCATCAGCAGCGCAATATGCGATGCCCCATACTGTCGATCTTAATCTGGAACATTTCCGTAAAAAAACAATTAAAAATAGAACCAATATGCTATTCCATTATGCCTAGGTGAAAATATTTCAAACGACCGGCCTGCTTTGAAAATTATAATTTTTTCAAGTAAACTGTTCTGGCCACCAGGCAAATTTTGGGTGGGAGGAGCCGAGAGACAGGGGCTTGGAAAGGCGAAAGCTCGACCTCCCCTGGCAAGTGCGACCGCAAGCTCCATCCCAAAGATAAGGCAGCCTATGATTGCCATCCATGCATGCTTGCCCTGCTGTTTCCGTCCATTTTGCTCCACGATCCTCAACGCGTTCCCACCACTGTACTCATTCCACTCTCCTATACCCCCAGCGCTGGAGCACGGAGAGGATATGCCAGCACATCATACCCCTTATCAAACGGCTGTGTCAGGCAGCATTCAGGTGTTTAACAAGATACATAGCGGAACTCGGCCCATTGTCGCCGCCATGTGGAGACCTGAAGTTGCATTTGCAATCATCGCAGCCACATATGAAGCCCCATACTGCGCTCTTAATCACTGGAAGTCGTCGCCATGCCGGCCTCCACATGTCGTACCCTTATCAAAGAGCTGTGTCAGGCTAATTTTTCGGTGTGTTTCACCAGATACGTTATGGAACGTGGTCCACTATGTCTTGCCCACCATGCTGGGTATCGACAAATTATTACCGTCAACCTTTTGGTTCACATAGGAAAATCAGTTAACCTCCTTTGGTGCTGTGAAACATGAGTCCATTTAGGGTATGTCGCCATGAGGACTCCTGAGCCTGCCACTGCTGCCGATGCCTCTGCATGACCGTCACCTATCGTGGTCAGGGTCAATTATGGATGTTTTAGATGCTATCTAGCTAAATTCGGTCACTCTGTCATGGCCATGCTTCTGTTGCCATAATTTTTGGGCATAATGGTGCCGATTAGCGCTCAGAGGCATCCTGAACTGCTGCCCCTGCTGTTCCTGTCCATTTCCGGGTGTTTCCATCATTTTATGAGGTTCCAGGTTTTGGGCCAAGTTCCCTGTGCAGACGCCTTGGTACCCTTGAAGAAAATGCTCGAGTCTTCCCCATTGGACTTAATGGGGATCGTTATTCGAGACGAGCACTAGAGCATCGGGAAAAGTTCGTCTCGAATAACGGAGTACCCGAGCTTTAGGCTCGCTCATTCTAATCCACCGGGGACACTACCGTGAGGATCCAGAGAGGCCTGGACAGGGGACCACAACTGTATCAGGGCCTGAGGAGGAAAATCGAGCCTATCATCGAGACAAAGAGTAGTAGTTGAGGACATTTCACAAAGTGGAAATCTTTGCATAAGATGGTGTCAGGATGATAGACGTTGTTGGTTTATGGAAATTTCCCACTCGCCAGACCTTACGAAAACTGCACGAGTCAGTTAGTCATAAAGTGGTTACAGAACAGTGTTGAAGAACACCGATCCCTAAAAAAGTCTGAAAAGTTGGGTATCAATGGAGGTCCGTCAGATTCTCTTGGGCAGGAGGAAGGATTCAAGATCGGGATGTGATGTCGGCTTTCCTGGCTGAAAACGTCCCTGAGCTAGGAGTAGACCCTTTTCTCTGATTCCTGTTTGACAAGAGAGGACCAAGGAAGCAGCCATGGCGATTTGAAGACTTGCTCTCAGGAAAATCGCCAGTTACGGTGGCTAAACCACCACGTTTTGATAAGGACATTTTAAGGATGCCTTGGTCCTCGGACGCTCTTGTGCCGAAGTCAAAGAACAAGGTCGCCCTGATCATCATGTCAAAGGGTAAGGAGGCTGCTTTCCATGGAAAGCTGTGTGTGAGGGACAATCCAAAGTACAGAGATCTGAGGAAGGGGTTTCACCCGGGAGGAGTGCAGTGGACTGCTGGAGAGCATGACCACTTCCTGCTTCAGTGCCCCTTAACACAGAGGAGTAACACAAAAGGGTGGGTTCGTCCATTCCATTGGCCCCGGTTGGCCAGGTCTATCCTATGCGGAGGGCTATGGAGCATTCAGAGGCCTGGGTTGGCCGGACCGCTGCACGTTATTATAGTTAGCAAGTGGTCAGGTACCACAAGATGGAAAAACCGGTGCTCAGTATCAACGCCAGCGTAAAATCCTCCCGGATGGTGAGGTAGGGTAGAAACATTCTGGGTGACCTGGGGGAAGGGGCGCTCTTCTGGAGTATGAAGAGGCGGGCATGGGGAGGGCCTCTTCCTTAGGTGTCCTTAGTTGTCCTCTCCCCCTGGTGAGGTCTTGCGCTCTCTGGAGTTTTGAGAGGATGGGCCGGGAAGGGCCTCCTCCTAGTGTCCAGTAGTCTGGCCTCCCCTCCTGGTGAAGGCTTGCGCTCTCTGGAGTAAGAGAGGTGGGCACGGGGAAGGCCCCCTTCTCTCCTTAGTTGCCCTTAGTCTGTCCTCTCCCTCCTGGGGTGAAGGTGCGCTCTTGGAGATGAGAGGCTGGGAACGGGGAGGGCCTCTTCTTAGTGTACCCTTAGTATGTCCTCCCCTCCTGGTGAAGGTGCGCTCTCTGGAGTATGAGAGGCTGGGCACGGGAGGAACTCTATCCTTAGAGTCCTGAGTCTGTCCTCTCACCCTCATGGTGAGAAGTGTTGGGCTCTCTGGAGTATGAGACACGGACTCGGCACGGGCAGGCGCCTTCGCCTAGTTGCCCCTAGTATGTCCTATCCCCTCCTGTGAAGTTGCACTTCTGGAGTATGAGACGGATGGGGCACGAGGGAGGGCCTCTCTCCTAGTGTCCCTAGTCTGTTCCTCTCCCGCCTGTGAAGGTTTTTGCGCTCTATGGCGAGTATGAGGGGATGGGCATGGGTGAGGCCCTATATCATTAGTGGCCCTTAGACTGGGAATCTCCCTCCTGGTGTGAAGTGTGGCTCTCTGGAGATGAGAGGCTAGGCAGGGGGAGGGCCTCTATCTTAGGCTGTACCCTTAGTCTGTCCTCTCCCTCCCTGATGAAGCGTGCCGCTCTCTGGAGTATGAGAGCCGGGGCACCGGGGAGCGGCCTATATTCATTAGTTCCTTAGTTTGCCATCTCCCCAATGGTGAAGGTGCGCTCTCTGGAGTAGGAGAGGTGGGCATGGGTAGGACCTCTCCTCCTTAGTGTCCATTAGTCTGTCCTTAACCTCCTGGATGAAGGTGCCGCTCTATGGAGTATGAGAGGCTGGGCACGGGGAAGGACCTCTCTCCTTAGTGCCCCTTGTCTGTCTTTCCCTCTGGAAGTTGCGCTCTCTGGAGGGTATGAAGAGGCTGGGCACTGGGGAGCGCTTCTCTCCTTGTGCCCTTAGTCTGTCCTCCCCCTCCTGCGTGAAGGTGCGCATCTTTGGGTGGTGTTCTGTGCAGAGGCTAAGGCCCCAGGCGAGGACCTCTCTCTTAGGTCCCTATAGTTGTTCATCTCCCCTCCTGGTGAAGGTGCCAATCTCGGGGTATGGAGGCTGGGAAACGGGGAGGACTTCTTCTTAGTGTCCCTTAGTACTGTACTTTCCCTACTGGTGGAAGTTGTGCGCTCTCTGGAGTATGAGAGGCTGGGCACGGGGAGGACCTATCTTCTTAGTTCCCTTAGTCTGTCTCCCTCCGGTGAAGTTGCGCGCTCTGGAGTATGAGAGGCTGGGCATGGGGTGCGTTCTCTCCTTAGTTGCTTGTCCCTTTAGTCTGTCCTCTCCCCTTCCTGGTGAAGGTTGCGCTCTCTGGCGTTATAGAGGCTCAGCACGGGAGGGACTTCTCTCCTTAGCTGTCCCTTAGTCGTCCTATCCCCTACTGGTGAAGGTCCCACATATGGAGTATGAGAGGGCTAGGTACGGGGAGGGACTCTCTCACTTGTGCCCTTAGGTGTCCTCTCCACCTCCTGGTGAAGGTGCGGCTCTTCTGGAGTTTTCTGAGAGGCTGGGCACGGGGGAGGGCTATCTCCGTAGTGTCACTTAGTCTGTCCTCTCCCACCCTGAGTGTGAAGGTCGCGCTATATGGAGTATGAGGGTCTAGGGGCAGGGGAGGAACTCTCTCCTAGTGTCCCTAGTCTGTCCTCTCCCCCCTGCTGAGATCCAGCTCCTGGAGTATGAGAGGCGGGGAGGGGAGGATGCGCTTCTCTCCTAGTCGCACTTAGTCTTGTCCTCTCCCCTCCTGGGAAGGTGCGCTCTCTGGAGTATGAGAGGACTAGCCCGGGGAGGAACCGCTCTCCTTAGTGTCCCTTAGTCTGTCCTCTCCCCTCCTGGTGACGGTGCACTCTCTCGGAGTATTGAGAGGCTTGTGGCACGGGGGGACTCTGTCCTTAGTGTCCATTAGTTGCCCTCTCCCCTCTGGTGAAGGTGCGATCTCTGGAGTATGAGAGCTGGGCCACGGGGAGGACTCTTCATTAGGGCCCTTAGTCGTCTTTCCCTCCTGGTGAAGGGTGCGCTCTCTGGAGTATGAGAGGCTTGGGCAACGGGGAGGGACCTCTCTCCTTAGTGTCCCTTAGTCGTCCTGACCCCCTGGTGATACGAAGTTGCGATCTCGGAGTTATGAGAGGCGGGCATGGGGAGCGCCCTTTATATCCTTAGTGTCCAGTAGTCTGTCATATCCCTCCTGGTGAAGGTGCGCTCTCTGGGGTTGTGAGAGGCTAGGCACGGGGAGGACCTCTCTACTTAGGTCCATTAGTGTGTCCTCTCAACCTCTGGTGAAGGTGCAGCTCTATGGAGTATGAGAGGCTGGCCACTGGGAGGACCTCTCTTCTTAGTGTACCTTAGTCGCGGCCGTCACTCCTGGTGAAGTGCGGATCTCTGGAGTATGTAGAGCTGGAACGGGGGGGCTCTCTCCTTAGTGCCCTTAGGGGTCTCCTCCCTCTCCTGGGGGAATGTGCGCTCTCTGGAGTATGAGAGGCTGGGCACGGGGAGTGACTCTCTCCTTAGTGTCCCTTAGTATGTCCTCTTCCCCTCCTGGGGAAGGGGCGTCTATGGAGTATGGGGGCGGGCAACAGGGGAGGAAAATCTCTCCTCCTAGTGTTCCCTTAGTCTGTCTAGTCCCTGCTGAAGATGCGCTCTCTGGAGTATGAGAGCTGGGCATGGGGAGCGCTTCTCTCCTTAGTGTCCTTAGTATGCCTCTCCCATCCTGGTGAAGCGTGCGCTCTCTGGAGTATGAGAGGCTAGGCAAGGGCGAGGACCTCTCTCCTAGTGATGTACGGCCTAGTCTGTCCGCTCACCCTCCTGGGGGAAGGTGCACTCTCTGGAGTATGAGGAGGCTGGGCACGGGGACGGAGGAACTCTCTCCATTAGTGCCCTTAGTCTGTCCTTTCCCCCTGGTGAGGTGCGACTCTCTGGTGTATGAGAGGCTGGGGGACGGGGGAGGAACCCTCTCTTTCTTAGTGTCCACGTAGTCTGTCCTTCCCTCCTGGTGAGTGCGCACTCTGGATATGAGAGGATGGCATGGGGAGCGACTTCTCTAATTAGTGTACCTTAGTCTGTCCTTTCCCTCCTGGTGAAGCGTGCGCGATCTGGGTATGAGGGTATTCACGGGGAGGACCTCTCTCCTAGTGTCCCTTAGTCTCGTCATCTCCCCTCTGGTGAAAGTTGGACACTCTCTGGGAGTATGAGAGGCTGGGCACGGGGAGGGCCTCTCTCCTTAGTTAGTGACCCTTATTGTCCTATCCCCCCTCCTGGTGAAGGTGCGCTCTCTGGAGTATGAGAGGCTGGGATACGGGGAGGGCCTCTCTCCTTGTGTCCCTTAGTCTGTCCTTTCCACCCCTGGAAGGTGAGCTCTCTGGAGTATGAGGGGCTGGGAAGGGGAGGAACTCTCTACTTAGTCTCGTCCCTATCCACCAGCTAAGATGCGCTCTATGTGAGTGTATGAGAGGCTGGGTACGGGGAGGACATCTCTCATTAGTGTCCCTTCTAGTCTGTCCTCTCCCCTCCTGGTGAAGGTCGCGCTGCTCTGAAGTATGAGAGGCATGGGCCCGGGGAGGGCCTCTCTCCTTGAGGGGGGTATCCTTAGTTGTCCAGTAGTTGTCAGCTCCTCTCCTGGTGTTGGGCTGATGATGTACTGTAGATTTGTGTTGGTCTGAGATGTAGTGATGTAGGGCTGCAGAGGCGTCCGAACCTCCTGGGCTTTATGTGGTTTAGATGTTGTTTACTTATGCTTTATTTTATATATTATTTCTTGTTTATAATGTATAAATTGTATAAAGTGTGGAGTGGGGGGTGTAGTTAGGTTGGGAGGGGGGATGATGGGGACTTTTTTTTGGAATATGGACTAATCTTGGACACTGGTCGGGACTACTTAGTGCAAACTTTAAGGGGAGAGGCGGAGAGGTGAGGGGTGGAGGTTATAGTTTAGTTTATATTACTTATTACTTATGATTTGGAGTATTAATTTATGTCTTAAAAAATCTATTTCTGGGTGTGGGATATGTTATTTTTGCAGAGGGTGTGGGGCGTGGTTTATGTTGTTTTCTGTTTTTGGTGATTTGCTTTGATGTGATCATTGGCTGGGGGGGGGGGGGTTTGAAATAATTATTCTGGTGTATGTTTTACTATTGTTATTATTATTATTTGATGTATTTTCTGTGTGCTCGGTGTGAATGGGGTGGGACCAGCAAGTAAATACCGTATAATAGGGGAGGGATTAGTGATGTTTGGTTTTGTGTTTATGTTGTGTTCCACAAGAACATGGACGAGATTGAGATTGAAGATGCGGATCAGAGATTTATAATAAATGACTATTACAAATATTTATTTTTTCTCTTTTGGATGTGAATCATAAGGTGTTGCTCTCATCTTCTCATCGTAATACTTGTCTTTCTTTATAGTCCGTGTTTCCGGAGTGACTCTTCGCAGTAACGTCTCACGTCCTGTCATTGCTGGGAAGGAGGCCGTGTCTCTCCGATGTTCTTCTAATGGCACAAATCTTAGCTACTCCTGGTTACTGGATGGATCTCCCTTACCTAATGACCATCGATATAAGCTGATGAATAATAACTCAACCCTTGTGATCAGTCCTGTCATGAGGAGCGATGGAGGAGCCTTCTCCTGCAGAGTCTCCAACTATCTGAACAGTGCAACAAGTAGCAACTTAAGGATATCATGTGAGTATGTGAGGTATGTGAGTAATGTGAGATATGTGAGTATGTGAGGTATGTGAGTATGTGAGTAATGTGAGTATATGAGCAATGTGAGTATGTGAGTAATGTGAGTAATGTGAGTAATGTAAGTATGTGAGTATGTGAGCAATGTGAGTATGTGAGTAATGTGAGTATGTGAGTAATGTGAGTAATGTGAGTATGTGAGTATGTGAGTAATGTAAGTATGTGAGTATGTGAGTATGTGAGTAATGTGAGTAATGTGTAGGTATACGAGTACCTGGAATGTGTGAATTGTGTGGGATTGTCATCATTGTGTAATTTGTATCATGTGTGGGTGTGTATTGTATGTAACCCTAGAGTAGGTGTTTATTGTGTGGGTATGTGTATATTATAGGAGTCCTGTGTATGTGAGGATTGTTTATGTGTGTGTATTGGACGGGTATGTAAGCATCTTGGAAGGATATGAATATCATGTATGTGTTTGTGTATTATGTGAGTCTCCTGGGATCATGTGAGTATTGCGTATGTGTGTATCATGTGTATCATGTGTGTTTCCTGGGATTATTGTGTATGCGTGTATCTGTGTATTTGTGTATGTGTGTATGTGTGTTTGTGTGTATTGTATATTTGTGAAACAAGAAAGAGAAAAAGTATATACTTTCAGATCACCTCAATATGTGAACGGTGCCCGGATCACGGAAGGGGAGACAATCCTGTACCCTCTCAGGTAAGTAGTAATAGCAAAGGAGCAGGTGGAAGCAGAACTCGTATTCAGTAGATTAAAAATATATAATCTTTATTTTAGACCATTAGAAACCAGATAGAAGATGAATAGAACTAGTGAGCTCCCTGTGCGGACATTGACATTAGCTCGTCCTTAGTCCCGGTTTATCTGCCAGTAGTGAAGGAGACATTTAACCCCTTAGACCCGCTGATGTCATAGCAGTCTGGGCATGTGCAGAGAAGCAGAGACATCGCTGATAACAGATTCATGTGCGACACATAACATGGGTACATCACATCTAGAGATGAGCGAACATACTCGTCCGAGCTTGATGCTCGTTCGAGCATTAGAGTACTCGTAACTGCTCGTTGCTCGGACGAGTATTTCGCCAGCTCGAGAAAATGGCATCTCCCGCCGTTTTGAATTTTGGCGGCCAGAAACAGAGCCAATCACAAGCCAGGAGACTCTGCACTCCACCCAGCATGACGTGGTACCCTTACACGTGGATAGCAGTGGTTGGCTGGCCAGATCAGGTGACCCTGGGATAGACTGAGGACGAGGGCGGGGACGTGGGCGTCCAACTACTGCAGGGGTCAGAGGCCGTGGTCCTGGCCGGGGTGAGACACCACCTGCTTATGAGGGAGCAGGGGAACGCCGCAGAGCTACACTCCCTAGGTTCATGTCTGAAGTTACTGGGACTCGTGGTAGAGCACTGTTGAGGCCAGAACAGTGCGAACAGGTGATGTCGTGGATTGCCGACAATGCTTCGAGCAATTTGTCCACCAGTCAGTCTTCCACGCAGTCCACCCATGTCACCGAAATCGGCACTCCTCCAGCTCCTGCACCTCAGCCTCCTCCCCCCCCAGTCTGCCCCCTCCCAGGAAAATTTGGCATTTGAACCGGCCGAAATCGGCACTCCTCCAGCTCCTGCACCTCAGCCTCCTCCCCCCCCAGTCTGCCCCCTCCCAGGAAAATTTGCCATTTGAACCGGCATACTCTGAGGAACTGTTTTCTGGACCCTTCCCACACTCACAAACCACTTGTCCGGTTGCTGCTGAGCAATTTTCCGATGCCCAGGTTTTCCACCAGTCGCAGTCTGTGGGTGATGATGACCTTCTTGACGTAGTGTAAGAAGTGTCTAAAGAGGTGTCCGACGATGAGGAGACACGGTTGTCAGACAGTGGGGAAGTTGTTGTCAGGGCAGGAAGTCCGAGGGGGGAGCAGACTGAGGGATCGGAGGATGATGAGGTGACAGACCCAAGCTGGGTTGAGGTTTGAAAACTTTTTTGGACTGCCACATACAGGCACTCAATCTATTTCATTTTTCTGGAGGGCCACCTACCTGCTCCTCTGGTTTGAAAACTTTTTTGGACTGCCACATACAGGCACTATCCAAATTAAATTGTCTCCATAGCAGCCTCCAAACGTTGTCTCCATTGCTACCTCCAAAAGTCGTCCATATAGCTGCCTCCATACATCGTCCCTTTATCAAACGAGGTGTGTCAGGCAGAAATTTGGGTTGTTTTCATGGATTCCACATCAAAGTTGTTAACTTTGTCGCCACCCTGCTGTGTTATCCACAAAATATACTGGCAAACTTTTATCATTTACCAATATTATTTCAGCGCTTCTTGCGCATCTGTTTACATTCCCCTCACCCGGCATATCCTAAACTTATAAGAACGCTACTACACTTGATCTTATACAAAAGGTTCTTAGAAGTGCTGTTTGGGGAGTAGCCTAGAGACAGGGGCTTGGATTGGCGAAAGCTCGCCTGGCAGCGGAGCGCCAGCTCCATGCGCATCATGCGCTTCTTGCGCATCTGTTTACATTCCCCTCACCCGCCATATCCCAAACTTATAAGAACGCTACTACACTTAACTTGGTGCAGGCTGGGACCGAGTCTGACCCTGGGGCTGGTCATATACTGCCGACGCAGAGAATTGCGGGGCCTACCTCGGTCCAGGTCTCAAAGG
>WNYA01000875.1:54244-106736 GCA_019512145.1 Engystomops pustulosus
CACCTCCTCCTCCTCCGAATTACATCCGTGTTCATGGCTCCATCATGCGGGTACGCGCGGCACAGCAGCAGTGCCGTCGCTAAGCGATCACGCATGCGGTGCTTGAAACTGTTGAGCCTAGGCCTAGGTGATAAAAGGCACACCGCCCAAGAGCTATTACAGGGCATTCCACATCAAACTTGTTAACTTTGTCGCCACCGTGCTGTGTAAGCCACAAAATATACTGGAAAACTTTTTTCATTTACGGATATTATTTCAGCGCTTCTTGCGCAGATGTTTACATTCCCCTCACCCGCCATATCCCAAACTTATAAGAACGCTACTACACTTGATCTTATACAAAAGGTTCTTAGAAGTGCTGTTTGGGGAGTAGCCTAGAGACAGGGGCTTGGATTGGCGAAAGCTCGCCTGGCAGCGGAGCGCCAGCTCCATTCCAAGATCCAACTAACATAGTTTGAACTGCAGCACCTTTAATCTACTACTAGTTCACTGCCTCCATACATGGTCCCCTTATGAAACGAGCTGTGTCAGGCAGAATTTTGGGTTGTTTTCATGGCTTCCATGTTAACTTTGTCGCCACGCTGCTGTGTAATCCACAAAATATACTGGCAAACTTTTATCATGTACCGATATTATTTGAGCGCTTCTTGCTCACCTCCTTTGGTTCCTCTCTGCCACCCATTGGTTTGAAGCCTGAGTCCATTTAGGGTATGTCGCCATGCCACTCTCTAGCCTTCCGCTGCTGCCGCTGCCTCTGCATGCCGTCCCCTATAGTGTCAGGGTCAATTATTGGATGTTTTAGATGCTATCTAGCTTCATTCTGTCACTCTGTCATGGCCATGCTGTTGCCCATAGTTTTGGCATAATGTTGCGATTATGCAGCCTCAGAGGCATCCATGCATGCTGCCCCTGCTGTTTTTCCTGCCATTTCCGTGGTGTTTCCATCCTTTTTCTGAGGTTCCCGGGTGTTTGGCCAAGCTTCCCTGTCAGACCTTGGTCCCCTTGAAAAATGCTCGCGAGTCTCCCTTGACTTCAATGGGGCGTTCCTTTCGAGACGAGCACTCGAGCATCGGGAAAAGTTCGTCTCGAATAAACGAGTACCCAGGCATTTTGTTCGCTCATCTCTAGTACATGCATATTTGTTATATGTGTCAAACGGTCTGTGCATTAATGTGTCTGGGGCGCCGTTCTTTGTGCATGGTCTTCCCATTTGTGTGGCATGTGTGTGCAGATGGCTCTGTATATGTGCATATGTATATGGTTTTGTGTTTGGATATTCTTAAATGAATGTGTTTGATGATATGGAGCGTCAGGTGGTTGTGAGAGTACGACACTTTTTTTTTTCTTAACGATCTATATTGCTCATAACACTGATTTACTTGCCCCCCTTGAACTTCAGGCGGCGGTGAGATTACCATGGCTTCCCTGGTGATTTTCTTTTCCCCAAATAAAGCTGAAGTGGTTGGTTGTGACTAATATCACAACCCCAAAAGGTGAGCTATAACTAATCACTGTAAATAAATCCTCAACAGCCTGAAATACTGCACTATTGTGCATTCCTTTCTCTCCTTTTTTTATTTTTTTTTCCTTTGCATTTTCATGATATGGATGTGTTTATTTCCTTTAGCATTGTCTGTATATATCATTTAGTAATATTCTCTTCACTATCTTTATTTTTATTTTTTTTGTTATTATCACTTAGTATACCAGAAGTTGATAGGAAACTATAGCTCTGTAAGATTGCTAGGATATGGATAACTCTTTGACTGGCATTTGCACAGGGGCCCCTGAAAGAGCAGAATCTCTTCTCCAAATAATTCTCGAGATAATTCCATAGATATAGCCACTCTGAAGTGTTCCCCTCCCCCTCTAATCTTAGCCGGCAGCTCAGGAGAATTTGTATTACAATACATCCTCACACAGAAGTTGCCTGCGCCACAACAGTGTATATATTTACTTTAAATAGTGTTACTCAAATTTTGATAAGGGATAAACTCAACTATGTTCATAGTTTTTTACCTTCTCCTAATCCCGACATCTAAGATCTATAAAATTCTTAATTGTTATGTATTGTGGTATATATAATGTGCTCACTTTGTGTTATTATTTTTAAATCCCAAAATCCCTATTTTTGCGTAAACCTTCCACTTTGATTGTAAGGTTTATGAAAATGTAGGTTTGTCATGGCATTTTCAATCTACATTTTCTTATATAATTTTGTTGTCACAAGTGTCTGCTTTAGTATATATGGGTTGTTGGGTTCACATCATTCTTTTTGCTGAATTCTGTTTTTGTAACATACAGATTGGTAAAAATGTACCTGGCCAACAACGCCACACAAATTTCCAGAAATGCTTGACAGTGAAGGTTTATACCCACTTGGTTGTCCTGCTATATATCTTTCATCTCTATTCTGTCTATAATCTATTCATCTATTTCTCCTATCTATTATCTATTCATCTAAATCAGATTCTAGCTAACTGTCTTCTCACTTATTTATCTCTCATACATCTTATATCTCTCTCTACGGCTACTGTATATAAACTAATTTTATGTTTCTGCATCTAGAAATCTCTACACTTTCATATATATCTTCTATCATCAATCTACCTATCATCTGTCTTTCCTATCAAATTCTCCTACATAACCATATTACATTTCTTACCCTACTACTTGTGTTCCCTACAAAGTGTTATTATTGTGCAGGGCTAAATGAGTCCTCTTACTGAATTGACTGTTTCATAAAATTGTTTTTTATTTTGGGGCCCCACTTTTAGTTTTGCCCAGGGCCCCACTTTGTCTAAAACGGCTATGGTATGACAATTTGTGAGGTGCTTCCTGAAACTGGAGTGATTAAACATTTGGAATAAAAATGGAAGTACCAAGGGAGAGGGGCAATAATCCAAAGAGACACTAAGGGGGACACACCCTAAACCTATGCACACACGCCTTGTTTTTAGTACATGTGCATCTATGAAGTAAACTAATTATTATTATCAGTCATCATAACCAGGCTCCCTACGGGAGATGCCTGTATTACTTTAAAAGTATAATATCCAGCCATTTCCCCATCAAAGATGTACATCATTATTTACCACAACACCCCCTTATATATATTTACAGAGTTCATACTGGTTGAAAAAAAGACACATGTCCATCAATCCACTAAGGAAAAGGAAGATAATTGGGGGGAAACAATTCTAATAATTAACTGTCATGTTATTTACAGTAAAAGGCATCTCTATGCCCTTCTTGAATCTCTCTTCTGTCCCTCATATTGAATCTTTTAAACATAGTTTTGCCCACCTAACTGAATTGAAAAGACATTAAATATGTTCCTTGCATACAACATATCAGCTAATAAATTCAAATGACCATACAATCTCCTCTCTTGGGAATCATAATAAATGTAGTGTCTATTCTTCATTGGCAATTTAAACGCTATTCACTTGAAATCATTTGTTTGCCTGTAACTAAATACTCTTTCACAACCGCTCTTGCTAAATAAAAAATTTGGATCACCTCTGAATGAAAACTAACCCCTCTCCCAGTGAGATCAATTATCCAGCAAAACTCATTATCGCAATCTACTGCATCACCAGAAAGTTTTCTTCGAATACTAACATCAACGATGCCGCTCTCACTTGTCGATTTCCATACTGCATGGTAGGAAAAATATCATAAAATGAATAATAAAAAAAAGGACTTTTACCATCTCTAATTTTATCCTTTCATACTGAAATTAAAAGAATGCATGCTCATAACAATTCCTATCTGCCTATCTATACCTCCATCTGCCATAACATTTGATTTGCAAAATATACTATCCATATGGTAGGCAATATGACAATCCCCCATGCGAAAGGTGGAGAAACAATATTAGAAATGTAGACATCATTTATGTATATCAGACATGAGCAGTGATTTTATTGATATCTACAGGGTTGGCCCTTTGTATGGATCACTCATTGAATAGGAATGGTCGGTGAATCACTTCCTGTTGCGGGCACATTATATATGGAGGGGGTTACTTTCAAGATGGGTGTTTACCATATGGAAGCCCACTTTGAAGTGGGGTATTTTGAATCTGCTTTATTTTTTCCAATGGGAAGAGGGTCATGAACTTATTGGGAAGTTCACACAAAAAACTAATGGTGTGCTTGGTTTAACGTAACTTTATTGTTTCATGATATTTTACAAGTTATGACCACTTATAACATATTGGGCAAAGTGCTGCCTATTATTTGGACTTCACCATCTCAGAGCTTAGCCTGGAAGATGCTGCCCTATAGCTAGAAGGAGACCGAGGCCTTTGCAACTCATGGCGGCGCCCAGCCCCTGCGTATCGGTCCCAGCAGCCACTATTTTACCGATTGATGCCTGCAACCAGCACTTGTCAGACAACATCATCGTGCTGACCAGCCGTTTATGACATGAGTCAATGACACGGACACGTGGAACCAGCTTGCTGTAGGGCAGGGCACTATATATCGGACGGCACATTGGGTAACTTGGTGGAGGCTGGGGACCGAGTATGACCTGGGGCTGGTATATACTTGCAACGCGAGGATTTGCAGGCATACCTCGGTCCAGTCTCCAAGGCCTACTATGACTCCTCCTCCTGCCACCCTTCCTCAACATCCTCATTACGAACCTACCATCCGGGGGCATCGGGCATCAGTCGCAGCTCTAGGCACAGCCGCCAGTGCCGTCGATAAGCGGACCGCAGGCGGTGTCAAACTGCTGAGCTAGGCGTATAAAAAGGCACACCGCCCAAGAGAACTATTACAGGGGCATCACGTCGCAGACTGATCGTGGCTGCACCGATGAACATGAACCCAGGCATCGGTTGTGTGGGGACAACCGGCCTAACCTGGTGGGGCTCTGCAACTCGGCAGACTACAATGTGCTTGATGCATGGCCATGTGTTGAAATCTGATAGTTCAGCTTTCCTCAAGACATACCCCAATCTGCAGATTTGCGCACGCAGGTGCGCCGAATCTGTGCGCATTTCAGGAAAGTCCAGCACAATGCTGCCATATCAGGGCAGCGCAGCACCGCCTCCAAATCCCGCTCACCGAATGGGTGCGAAGTGCCCACGAGGTGGAATTAAACATTAACCATGATTTCCAGAGTTTACCAGCACAACGATTGTAGATGCCAGATGTCAACTTCCACCAGAAACTGCTAGTCAGGTCAATCAGCTTCCTCCAGTCTAAAATGAAGGAGTGGGACGGGTGTCTGATATCTTCAGTGCTGAGTAACTTTGCGGATCAAACACAGATTGGTCAGTGGCGAGCTTGCAGCCATCACAGCCTCACCATCACGCTGCTTGGCCTCCGTTGAAAACTCGTCTGATCGATGAAGTCGGAAGCTTTGCTGGCTGCACAAGAGACGGGGGAAAGAAGATTCTTGTTGATAGCCAAGCACCCTCAGGTTGTTTCCAGCGCATACTCGGAGGAGGTGGAGGAGGATGGATGAGAGGAAGAGAGGGAGAAGGTTGGCGAGACACAAGAGGCGAGATTGCTCAGACCTCTCATGTTGTTCAGCGTGGTATGGCAAGAAGCACAGAGGAGTTGGAGGAGTTGGAGGAGGAGGAAATGAGAACAGTCAGGCCAGGAGGGGATCGTGAAATTCTGCGCGTTGGGACTCTGGACGATATGGCAGATTTCATGCTGGCTGGACTATCCAGTTGACCCTCGCGTTCAAAGAATGATTCAGCACCGATTACTGGGTATTCCACCTCTGGGACCCACGGTCACAAGCAAAATCTTTCCACTCTCATCCTGGAGAGGAAAGGAGTGGAGAATGATGAATTACCAGCACGGCCCTGGTGCACAAGCTGAAATGAAACAGATTTTCCCTTATGACAGCGATGATAGCGGCAGCGTGCGTAGTTCTGGGGACAAGTATGCGAGGGAGAGTACAGGCGAGCAGGAGATTGTCCAGCACTGGCAAGGGTACGCTTTACAAGGCTTTTGCAGCTTTATGTCACCCACAGGCAAGACCTGTCAAATGTCCCCACCGTCTCGGCAGAGGTAGTGGCTGATCTTTACAGACAGATGGTGAGGGAGTACGTAGCGACCATAACATCGTAGCGTAAAATGATCACAAGCTCCCTACAAACTACGGGTTTCAAGCTGGACAGTGTGGCACGCACTGGCGCTGTACGCATTGGCAGGTTCTTGCCTGCCCTGCCGCTAGCGTTTGTCTCCGAGCCGGTGGTTTCAGATGCAGCTGGTGACGCATCATCACGATAAGCGACACGCCGTCGATGACAGGCTGAACAGGATGACGCTTATTAGATGAATAAGCCTGGCTTTTCATATAATTCCAATCTCCAACCAGGTGGAAAGGAAGCTCAACCGGATGAATTGTAGTCTCACTCCTGCATCCTCATTTTCTCCTTCTCCTCCTCTGTGTACACTTAAAAAGCAGAGGAAAGATGGCTTATTTTTTGACAGGGCCCAACTGGCTCTAGCTAAGTAATTTAGCCATATTTAATTTTTCTGGAGGCGCCACCTACACCGTCCTCATGTTTAAACATTTGGAGTGCCCACATACAGGCACTCCAATCTTATTCAATTGTCTGGTGGAGGCCCACCTACCTGATCCAGGTTGTGAAACTTTTTGGACTGCCACATTACAGGCACATCCAAGAAATTTGTCTCTCCATAGCAGCCTCCACACGTTGTCTCCATTTGCTTACATCAAAAGTCGTACATATAGCTGCCCTACAAACATCGTCCCCTTGTCTTAACACGAGGTGTGTCATGGCACAGCAAATTTGGGTTTGTTTTCATGGACTTTCCACATCAAAGATTTTAACTTTGTCGCCACCTGCTGTGTGTTTATCCACATAAATTATTACTGGCAAACTTTACATTAGGGATATTATTTCAGCGCTATCTTTGCGCATCTGTTTACTATTCCCCTCACTCACGCCATTTCCCAAATTATAAGAACGCTACCCTAACACTGAAACTTGGTTCAGGTGGGAACGAGTCTGACCCTGGGATGGTAATATACCTGCCGACGCCGAGATTGACGGGGGGGGCTACACTCGGGTCCAGGTCGCCAAGGGCCCTACCTATTCCTCCTCCTCTCCCCACCCCTCCTCCACCTCCCTCTCCGAATTACAATCCGTGCAATGGCGCCAATCAGTCCTCGGGTTAAGTTGTAAGCGCTAGCACAGCCTGCAGTGCCGTCGCCTAGGACCGCAGGCGTGGGCCTCAAACTGCTGAGCCTAGGCGATTAAAAAGCGTCACACGCGCCAAAGAGCTATTACTGGGCATTCCACATCAATACTTGTTAACTGTCGCCCCTGGCGTGTAATCCCCAAAAGTATACTGGCACACTTTTTCATTTATGATTTATGTCAGCGCTTCTTGCGCATTCGGTTAAATTCCCCTCACCCGCCATATCCCAAAATGACAGAATGATACTACACTATCTTATACAAAGGTTCCTTAGTAAGTGCTGTTAGGGAGTAGCCTAGAGACAGGGGCTTGATTGGCGATCAAGCTGCCTGGCAGCGGGGCGCCACGCTCCATGGCAAGATCCAAATAACTAGTTAAATTGCAGCACCTTTATCTACCTATAGTTCACGCCTCCATTCCTGTCCCCTTATCAAAACGAGTCTGTGTCAGGCAGACAGAATTTGGTTGTTTGATGGATTCACGTCAAAACATTGTTAATTTGTGGCCACCCCGCTTTGTAATTACCCACCAAAAATATACTGGCAAAATGTTCATTATGTACCGATTATCTTATTTGAGCGCTTCTTGTCTCACCTCCTTTGAAGTTCCTCTCTGCCACCCATTGGTTTGAAGCCTGAGTCCATTTAGGGTATGTGCAATGCCACTATCTAGCTGCTGCCGCTGCACTATGGGCAGGCCGTCCCACCCTATTATAGCGGATGTCAGGGTCAATTATTGGATGTTTTAGATGCTATCTAGCTTCATTCTGTCACTCTGTCATGGCCATGCTGTTGCCCATAATTTTGGCATAATGGTGCGATTAAGCAGCCTCAGAGGCATCCATGCATGCTGCCCCTGCTGTTTCCTGTCCTTTTCCGTGGTGTTTCCATCCTTTTCTGAGGTTCCCAGGTGTTTGGCCAAGCTTCCCTGTGCAGAGCCTTGGTCCCCTTGAAAAATGCTCGAGTCTCCCATTGACTTCAATGGGGCTCGTTATTCGAGACGAGCACTCGAGCATCGGGAAAAGTTCGTCTCGAATAACGAGTACCCGAGCAT
Organism: Engystomops pustulosus; assembly: GCA_019512145.1. Classification (NCBI taxonomy): domain Eukaryota; kingdom Metazoa; phylum Chordata; class Amphibia; order Anura; family Leptodactylidae; genus Engystomops; species Engystomops pustulosus. The sequence goes on from WNYA01000875.1 coordinate 62,497, forward strand.
TTTAGTGCTCCCTCATCTCTAAATGTAATAGATCTTGCAAATGAACCTTAAAGGAAATGTACCATTCCGATCAAGCATGATTAACAGATACACTCATATATCCAAGGACCGTGACTGTGGTAATCTTCTTATATTTGTTATCCTTAGCCTCCTTCCTAACGAAGGGCTCTGGGGTGAAGGGCATCAAAGGGCTCTGGGGTGTTACCAAAACCCCTCCTTGTTGTAGCTTTGCAGGCTGTTACACTGTCTCCCCTCGCCTCCTACTCCCTCAGCAGTTCAAACACCCCCTGCCTAATGTAATCTCACTTCAGCAGAGTAAGTTTCAGCACACAGTGGGAGGGGGGAAGTGAATCTGCAGCACATCTTGCTTATTAGCATAATTGTGAAAGTTGATTTTAGAAGGAAGGAGGGCATGGATAACAAATATAAGAAGATTCCCACAGTCCCGGGGCCTGGATCTATGAGAAAGTGTCCCTGGTTTATCATGATGGATTTTGAAGGAAGATTTCCTTTATCCTGCAAAAGAGCAAGGAAAGATGTATGATTTCCAGACAAGACTACACAAAGCTTGTTTTCCAGACTGTAACCATGGAAATACATTATTCTGCATAGCAACTGTATACAGAACGGGAAAGCTCGTTTTTTGTGACTTTTTGCACAGTTTGAATGCAATATTACAACAAACTAAAAGGGTTTATACGATCCATTAATGTCTTGGATTATTGTACAGAAATGAGCACAATCACATGTAACGTGAAGCCGGGTATTAAACAGTTAAAAAACACATTAACCATCGACTTGCCGTTTTATCTTTGTTAATTGGAAAAAAAACTTATTCTTGGATGAAACTTTTTCTCTATATTTCCCCTCTTTTGATCCACAAAATTTACTGGCAAACTTTTATCATTTACCAATATTATTTCAGCGCTTCTTGCGCATCTGTTTACATTCCCCTCACCCACAATAAACATGCCAATTACTTATAAGAACAGTACTACACTTGATCTTATACAAAAGGTTCTTAGAAGTGCTGTTTGTAGCCGCCGCCTGCTTTGAAAATTATAATTTTTTCAAAGTAAACGCTTCTGGCCCCCAGGCCCATTTTGGGTGGGGAGGAGCCGAGAGACAGGGGCTTAGACAGGCGAAAGCTCGCCTGGCACTGGACTGCCAGCTCCATCCCAAGATTAGGCAGCCTCAGAGGCATCCATGCATGCTGCCCCTGCTGTTTCCTGTCCATTTCACCTCCACGATCCTCCACAGCGTCCACCAATGTCTCCATGCGCAACTTTCAACTCTCTATACCCCAGACGCTGGAGCGCGAGAGGATATACAGCACATATCCCCTTATCAAACGAGCTGTGTCAGGCAGAATTTTCAAGTTTTTCGCCAGATACATAATGGAACTCAGCCCATCTGTCGCCGCCATGCTGGAGACCTGAAGTTTCAATCATAGCAGCAATATGGATGCCCCATACTGTCACTCTTAATCATGGAAGTCGTCTCCATGGCTGCCTCCACATGTCGTCCCCTTATCAAACGAGCTGTCCGGCTCATTTTTCGGGTGTTTCACCAGATACATTATGGAACTTGTTCACTATGTCGCCATCATGCTGTGTTATCGACTAAATATACCGTAGGAAATCAATTCAGCGCTTCTTGCTCACCTCCTTTGGTTCCTCTCTGCCACCCATTGGTTTGAAGCCTGAGTCCATTTAGGGTATGTCGCCATGCCACTCTCTAGCCTGCTGCCGCTGCCTCTGCATGCCATCCCCTATAGTGTCAGGGTCAATTATTGGATATTTTAGATGCTATCTAGCTTCATTCTGTCACTCTGTCATGGCCATGCTGTTGCCCATAATTTTGGCATAATGGTGCGTTTAAGCAGCCTCAGAGGCATCCATGCATGCTGCCCCTGCTGTTTCCTGTCCATTTCCATGGTGTTTCCATCCTTTTCTGAGGTTCTCAGGTGTTTGGCCAAGCTTACCTGTGCAGAGCCTTGGTCCCCTTGAAAAATGCTCGAGTCTCCCATTGACTTCAATGGGGTTCGTTATTCGAGACAAGCACTCGAGCATCGGGAAAAGTTTGTCTCGAATAACGAGTACCCGAGCATTTTAGTGCTCGCTCATCTCTAATAATAACCCTTATTGTGCATTTTGTCTCCTCCTCTTCTGGGGGTGAAAACTTTTTCAAAACTGGGCTCCAGGCTTTGTCTAATTTGGGTTGGTTAGATTAATATCCCTGGTTAACATGTGATATCACTGCTTTATACACATGCAAACCGCATAGTAAGGCATCACAAATATTAGAATATTCAAAAAAAACATAGATGTGAGTATATTATTAGAGATTTCCTGTTACATAATAACTACTTTGCATCAGGGAATACATGTTATTATCAGGGTTGTCCTATGGGCTCTTGCTTTTCCCCATCCCATGTTGGAGGACTTCTTGTACAGTGTGGATGACCCTTTCCACGACCACAGACTCTGGTGTAGGAGATACATAGACGATATTTCTCAGCAGGTCTCCGTACTGTACGTGGAGCAATTCATCAAAAACATTCATAGTAATAATTTTAATCTCCATTTTACACTTATTATAGAAACTTGTGTACCGTTCTTACACATCAAGTTGCAAGGATTTACCTCTACTAATTCTATTGTAACTTCATTATATAGAAAACCTACCGGGGGCAATTCCATCCTTCATGTCACTAGCAGCCGCTCTGCTCAAGTAATACAGATTCCATCCTTCATGTCACTAGCAGCCGCTCTGCTCAAGTAATACAGAACGCGCCATTATACCGAGCTGCAGCAATGACTTTCTATAGAAACAAGAACGTAACAACAGAGGGAGGGTCTACACAATATACATGAGACGCAGAATAAGAAACTGGGGGTCTACACAATATACCTTAGCGAAGAACGATAGAGATGAGGGGTCTTACACAATATACATGAGAGAGACTAGAGACGGGGGGTCTGCACAAATACATGGACGAACAAGACTAAGAGCGGGGGGGGGTCTACACAATATACTGAGACGAAAGCCTCAGAGTACCGGGGGGGGTCTACCACTGTACATGTGTGTGTGTGTAAAGTGTGGATATGTGTGTATCTGGGAGTATCTGTGTTTGTCTTGTGTGGGTATGTGTGTATCTGGGAGTATCTGTGTGTGTATTGTGTGGGTATGTGTGTAACTGGAAGTATCTCTGTGTGTGTAAAGTGTGGATATGTGTGTATCTGGGAATATCTGTGTGTGTGTATGTGAGGATCCTGAGTAACAAGCGTGTGTATATCCTGTGATTATGGGGTATTGTGTGGGTATGTGTGTATCTGGGAGTATCTGTGTGTGTGTATTGTGTGGGTATGTGTGTATCCTGGGAGTATCTGTGTGTGTGTATTGTGTGGGTATGTGTGTATCCTGGGAGTATCTGTGTGTGTGTGTATTGTGTGGGTGTGGTGTATCCTGGGTGTATGTGTGTGTGTATTGTGTGGGATGTGTGTATCTTGGGTGTATCTGTGTGTGTGTATGTGAGCATCCTGAGTAACAAGCGTGTGTATATCCTGGGAATATGGTTGTATTGTATATGTGTGTGTATGTGTGTAGCCTGGGAATAAGTGAGTATTATGTATGTGTGGTTCAGCTCACCTTCCTCTTTTGGCCTGTAATACCTAAATACCGATACAAGGATCAACTGTGTCGGAAACATGAGAAGCAATTGAAAGTGGAACGATCCAGCAATCTGGAAAATCTTCTTCATATCCACATAAAAGTCTTTTGCTTAAAACTTTCCTTTATTCTAATGCTCTAAAACAAGCCAAAAAAATGGGAGGAGCTTTGGCGTTTCAGTCCGTAAGGCCCTTAGTCATAGCAGTTACAATGTTACTGCTTTACATAGTCCCCGCGCATGCGTGTAAGGCGGCAGCTCTCAGTTACATCATAGAACACACGACTACAGCAACATCATGAGGTCAAACATAAGAAAATGTAGATTAGTAGAAATACATAAGCTTTGAAGGATATCTACTCTTATCTACTGAGAGTATGTGCTGTGGCTACCTATCTAATGGGGGTATTTGCTGGGGCTACCTATCTACTGGGAGGCATGTGCTGTGGCTACCTATGTACTTGGGAGCATGTGCTGTGGCTACCTATATACTGGGAGCATGTTCTGTGGCTACCTATCTACTTGGGAGCATGTGCTGTGGCTACCTATCTACTGGGGTCATGTGCTGTGGCTACCTTTATACTGGGGGTATGTGCTGCGGCTACCTATATACTGACAGGCATGAGCTGTGACTACCTATCTACTAGGAAGCATGTGCTGTGGCTACCTATATACTGGGAGTATGTGCTGTGGCTACCTATCTACTGGGGGTATGTGCTGTAGCTACCTATCTACTGGGAGTATGTGCTGTGGCTACCTATCTACTGGGGGTATGTGCTGTGGCTACCTATCTACTGGAGTATGTGCCGTGGCTACCTATCTACTGGTGGTATGTGCTGGGGCTACCTATATACTTGGGAGCATGTGCTGTGGCTACCTATCTACTGGGAGGCATGAGCTGTGACTATCTCCTGGGAAGCATGTGCTGTGGCTACCTATATACTGTGGGGCATGTGCTATGGCTACCTATATATTGGGGGGCCTGTGCTGTGGCTACCTATATACTGTGGGGCATGTGCTATGGCTACCTATATACTGGGGAGCATGTTCTGTGGCTACCTATCTACTGAGGGCATGTGCTGTGGCTACCTATTTACTGGGAGTATGTGCTGTGGCTACCTATATACTGGGAGTATGTGCTGTGGCTACCTATATACTGGGAGTATGTGCTGTGGCTACCTATTTACTGGGAGTATGTGCTGTGGCTACCTATATACTGGGAGTATGTGCTGTGGCTACCTATATACTGGGAGTATGTGCTTAGATAGGTAGCCAACAGCACAGGCCCCCCAATATATAGGTAGCCACCTAGCAAGATGCCCCCACGTATAGGGTAGCCACAGCACATGGCTTCCCAGGAGGGATGTCACAGCCATGGCACTACCAGAGCATAGGTAGCCACAGCACATGTCTCCCAAGTATATAGGTAGCCCCAGCACATACCACCCGTAGATAGGTAGCCACGGCACATACTCCAGTAGATAGGTAGCCACAGCACATACCCCAGTTGATGGTGCCAAGCACATACTCCCAGTAGTAGATAGGTAGCTACAGAACCATACCCCAGTAGATAGGTACCACAGCACATACTCCAGTATATAGGTAGCCACAGCACATGCTTCCTAGTAGATAGGTAGTCACAGCTCATGCCTGTCAGTATATAGGTAGCCGCAGCACATACCCCCAGTATATAAAGGTAGCCCACAGCCATGACCCCAGTAGATGAGGTGAGCCACAGCACATGCTCCCAAGTAGATAGTAGATATGCCCAGAACAAACAGAACATCTTCCAGTATATAGGTAGCCACCAGACATGTCCCAAGTACATAGGTAGCACAGCCACATGCTCAGTAGATAGGTTTAGCCCAGCAAATAACCCCCATAGATAGAGTGCCACAGCACATAACTCTCAGTAGATTAAGAGTAGATATCTTCAAAGCTTATGTATTTTACTAATCTACATTTTCTTATGTTTGACCTCATGATGTTGTGTAGTCGGGTGTTCTATTGATGTTAACGGAGAGCTGCCCGCCTTACACGCATGCGCGGGGGAGGGACTAGTATAAAGCAGATAACATTGTAACTGCTATGAATAAGGGCCTTACGGACTGAAACGCCAAGTCCTCCATTTTTTTTGGCTTGTTTTAGAGCATTAGAATAAAGGAAAGTTTTAAGCAAAAGACTTTTATGTGGATATGAAGAAGATTTTCCAGATTGCTGGATCGTTCCACTTTCAATTGCTTCTCATGTTTCCGACACAGTTGATCCTTGTATCGGTATTAGGTATTACAGGCCAAAAGAGGAAGGTGAGCTGAACCACACATACATAATACTCACTTATTCCCAGGCTACACACATACACACACATATACAATACAACCATATTCCCAGGATATACACACGCTTGTTCATCAGGATGCTACATACACACACACAGATACACCCAGAGACACACATCCCACACAACACACACAGATACACCCAGGATACACACATACCCACACAATACACACCACAGATACACCCAGGGAATACAACTACCCCACAAATACACACCAAGATACTCCCAGTGAGTACACCACAACCACACCAATACACAGAGATACTCCAGGATTACACCAATACCACACAATAACACCACACAGATGAACCCAGGGATACAACACTTACCCAAACTACAACCACAAAAGATACACCCAGGATACACACATACCCACACAATACACACACACAGATACACCCCAGGATACACACATACCCACACAATACACACACAGATACACCCAGGATACACACATACCCACCACAAGATAACACACACAGAGATACACCAAGGACACCACATACCCGCACAATACACACACAGATAATACACCCAGGATACACACATACCCACACAATACACACACACAGATACACCCAGGATACACACATACCCACACATCCACCCACACAGATCTCCCAGCGGATACACAAATAACCCACCAATACCACACACAGATACACCCAGGATACACCAATACCCACACAATACACACACGATTACACCCAGGAGACACCACATACCCACACAATACACCCCCACACACAGATACTCCCAGGATACACACATACCCACACAATACACACAGATACTCCCGGGTACACAATTACCACTACATACCCAACACGAACTCAAAATAACCCACACCTAAAGACACCACAAACTTAGGATACACCATCTACCACCACAATACACACAACAACACAGATACTCCCAGGTAACACCACAAACATCCCCACCCCGAACCGGATACAAAATACCCCACACAATACACACAGAGATATCCACAGGATACACACAGTACCACCAATACACACAGAGTAGGATCCCAGGATACACAATACCCACACAATACACACAGAGATACTCCCAGGAAACACACATACACACAGGACCAACACACACACATTTGCAATACACCCATATTCCCAGGATATACACACGCTTGTTTACTCAGGATGCTCACATACACACACAGAGATACTCCCAGGGTACACATATACCCACACAATACACACAAACAGTACTCCCAGGAATACCACACATACCCACACAATACACACACAGATATTCCCAGATACACATATATCCACACTTTACACACACGATTACTTTCCAGTAGTTACAACCATTACCCCACACAATACACACACAGATACACCCAGGATACACACATACAACACATATCACCACACACAGATAATCCACAAGTGAGCACACATACTGCCAACATTTTACACCCAGGCTAATGTCCAAGTGTACCACACATACCCACACAATTACACACACAAGATCCATTACACCATATCACACACTAGTATCCAATACACACACAGATACTTTCCAGTTACACACATATCCACACATACACTGACACACACAGATACTCCCAGATACACACATACCACACAATACACACACACACACACACACACATGTTCAATACACCCATATTCCCAGGATACACACACAATACACAAACACACAACATTGTACAATACACCCATTCCCAGGATACACACACACAATTACACACACCACATGTTACAATACACCCATATTCCAAGGAAACACACATACACACACACAATACACTCACAACAAGTACAATTTACAACCATATCACAGATATCACCGCTTGTTAGCAGGATCCTCACATACACACACACAAAGATATCCCAGATACACACATATCCACACACTTTACACACACACAGATACTTCCAGTTACACACATACCCACACAATACACACACAGATATTCCCAGATACACACATACCCACACAAATACCACACACCATAGATACTCCCAGATATCACATACCACACACAATACACACAACAGATACGTCCCAGTTACACAAGGCATCATCACACAATACACTGACACACACAGATACTCCCAAATACACACAGACCACATTAATACAAAAACACCCACATGTACAATACACCTATCCCAGGATACACGAAGACACACAATACACACACATGTACAAGACACCCCATATTCCCAGGAAACACACATACACACACAATACACTCACACATATACAATACCGAGGAACCAATGGACATGACCAGGATATATACACACGCTGTCACTCAGGATCCCTCACATACACACCACCAATTATTCCCAGAACACACTATATCCACCCACTTACACACCACAGATACTTCAGGTTACACACGTACCCACACAATACACACACCAGTACCTCCAGATACCACACTACCCACACCAATGCACACCACACAGAACTTACCCAGATACCAATACCCAACTTTACACACGAAATTCCAGTTACACACATACCCACCATACACACACAGACTTCCCATATATACACACATATCCACACGTCCACACAAGAACTTCAAGTACACACATACCCCACCACAAACACAACAGATACTACCCAGCATACACACATATCCACAAATTAAAACAAAAACTGGACACACACAGATACTCCAAGTACACACCACACCACACAATACACACACACACATGTACAATACACATATTCCCAGGATTACACCAACACAATACACAAACACACACATGTACAAGTACACCCATATTCCCAGGACTACACACACACAATACACACACAACCACATGTACCATACACCCATATTCCAAGGAAACACACATACACACACAATACACTCACACATATACAATACACCCATAATCACAGGATACACCGCTTGTTACTCAGGGATTCACATACACCCACACAGATATTCCCAGATACACACATATCACACACTTTACCACACAACAGAGCTACTTCCGAGTTACACACTATACCCACACAATACCCACCAAAGATACTCCACAGCATATACACACATACCCACACATAGATACTCCCAGAATACACACATACCCACACAATACACAACAGATACTCCCAGTTACACACATACCCACACAATAACACACACAGATACTCCCAGATACACACATACCACACAAGGACAAACACGAAGAACTCCCAGATACACACCATATCCACACTTACACCAGCAAGATAGTGCCAGTTAACACACATTCCCACACAATAACACACACAGATACTCCAAAGATTACACACATCCCACCATCACCCAAAATATCAGATAACACCCCACAATCACAAATCACTCCCAGAACACACATACCACCACCACATCACAACAACAGATACTCCCAGAACCACACAATCACAAAGACTCCTGACATTTACCCACACAATACACACACACAGAGTACTCCAGGATCCACCACATACCCACACAATACACACACATCAGTACCAAACCCCAGAAACAATACACCAAACCAACAACAGTACAGTACATACCAACATGACCACCAATACAAGGAGCAGTGCGAGGAAAGCAAAGACAGTCAGTTCGTTGATTTAACCCTAGACCAGACAGTAACTAGGAGTTGAACACCGACCACATACATAGTACCTTAGTCCCTCCCAGTGAGGGAATAACCACCTCTATGCTAGCACAGTCGGAAAAAGTAGTGCACAATCAGCGTCGGTGTACGGGTGTGTTAGTTGGGTATCGTTACGATTCGAGTCAGAAGTACCTTACGCGAACCATAGGAGCTACATATCCCCCCAGAAATAAGGGGGTGGGGGGGGGGGGGCGGGGATTATAGGGATACTAGCATGCGACAGTTAGAAACCCAAAGGTGGGGCTTGAAGTTGGGTTGCTACAATCAGCAAGGGGGAAGTCAAGGAAAGGGTCTTTTTGGTGAAGCTTGATTTTGCACACTAGTTTAAAATTCGCAGAGTTTTTTTCGAAAAATCTTATTTTAGGCCTAGGGTATTGAGTTTTTTTTTTTAAATCGTTTTTGAAGGGTTTAATAAACTAGTGAGGGTTTTCCACGTGCACCACGCCCCAGATAGATTAATTGCTGCAGTTGTCGGAATTAGAACTGCAGAGGAAGAGAAGAATGTAAGACCTGAGAAACCCTCTGATGGAAAGCATGATCGGAGCTGAAGATGAAGGAAAGCGTGTAAAGGATCATGTGGACACATGTGAAATGGAGTACATGGGAATAAAGCAACTATGACAGGGAAGAACAATTGTGGAGTATGAATGGGGGAATGGAATGAAAGGAGGGATGCATGTGACGATGTCGCAAGGTGTGCGACACCGGGTCGCGTGATGGGCATTCTCTATGGAGTAGAATGAGAATGGAATTTGAAGCGAAAAGAGGTGTTATTGCAGATAAAATTGGGTCGAATCCGTAAGCGAAGTTCCTGGCAGGAAGATATGTGGGGAGGGATTGAAGTGAACGTGGGGGAATGAAGGAGCAAAGAATGAAAGCAACAGAGTCTGAAAACAGAATGGGGAATCAGCAAATGGCCAAATGATCGCGTGCGCCACCAAAACTCAACTTCAAATCTCAATGTATATTGTGTTGCCCACCCCCCCCCACCCGTTCCTCTATGTTTGGCTCTAATTGTAGCATTGTCTCTAGCTTGTAATTATGGTTGTGTAGGACCGGTACATCTCCCTGTTTGTAGCCCTTCTCTAGTCGTTTGTCTCATGATATTTGTGTAGACCCCCCGTCTCTTAGTCTTGTCTCAGTGTCTATTGGTAGAACCTCCCTCTTACTTCTTCATTTCATGTATATTGGTAGCAACCCCGTCTACTTAGTCTTCGTCCTGTATATTGTGTAGACCCCCCGTCTCTTAGTCTTCATTTCATGTATATTGTGTAGACCCCCCGTCTCTTTGTCTTTGTCTCATGTATATTGCCTGTCTTAGGTACATGTATGTACACCCCTGTCTTCTTAGGCTTTAGTCTACAGTAGATGTGTAGACCCCCGGTCTTCTTAGTCTTGTCTCATGTATATGTGTAGACCCGCGTCTATCTTGTTATTGTTAGTGTGGACCAGCTCTTAGTCTTCGTCTCATATGGTATATTGTGTGGCCCCCCCCACCCGTCTCTAGGTCTTGTCCCATTGTATATTGTGTAGACCCCTATTCTTAGTCTTCGTCCCAGGTATATTGTGTTAGAGACCCTGTCTCTTAGTCTCGTCTCATGTTATGTGTAGACCCCACCCGTCCGCTAGTCTTTGTTCATATGTATATGTTGTTAGACCCCCCCCCCCCCCCCGTCTCTTAGTCTTCGTCCCATGTATATTGTGTAGACCCCCTATCTCTTAGTCTTCGTCCCATGTATATTGTGTAGACCCCCTGTCTCTTAGTCTTCGTCCCATGTATATTGTGTAGACCCCCCGTCTCTTAGTCTTTGTAGCTCATGATATGTGTGTCGGACCCCCCAGTCTCCTTAGTCTGTCTCATGTATATTGTGTAGACACCCCGTCTCTTAGTCTTTTGTCTCCATGTATTGGTGTAGACCCCCCGTCTCTTATGTCTACGTCTCATGTAATTGTTAGAACCCACCGTCTCTTAGTCTTTTTCCCATGTAATATTGTGTAGACCCCCCCCCACCCCGTCTCTTATGTCTCATGTAGATATTGTGTAGACCCCCGGTTCTAGTCTTTGTGTTTGTCTCATGGTATATTTGTGTAGACCCCCCCCCCCGTCTCTTAGTTCTTGGCCCATGTCTATTGGTAGGACCCCTATCTCTTAGGACTTGTCTCATGTATATTGTGTAGACCCCCTGTCTCTTAGTCTTCGTCCCATGTATATTGTGTAGACCCCCCGTCGTCTTAGTCTTGGCTCATGTATATTGTGTAAGACCCCGCCGTACTCGTCTTTCTCATGTAATGTGTACATGTATAGACCCCCGTTCTCTTAGTCTTTGGTCTATGTATATGGTAGAACCCCCCGTTCTCTTAGTCTTTCGTCATGTGTATTAAGTGTGTAGACCCCCCGTCTCTCTTAGTGATTTTCCATGTATATTGTGTGTTGAGACCCCCGTTCTCTTAGTCTTGTCTCATGTAGAGTGTAGACCCCCACGTCTCTTAGTGCTTCATCTTGTATTTATGTGTAGACTGACAACCCCACCGTTCTAGTTTCTTGTCTCATGTATATTGTGTAGACCCCCCGTCTCTTAGTATTTTTCCCATGTATATTGTGTAGGACCCCAGCGCTCTAGTCTTCATCTCAGTATATTGGGTAGACCCCCTTGTCATTAGTCTTCGTCCATGTATATTTGTAGACCCCCGTCCTTAGTCTTTGTCTCATGGATATTGTGTGAGACCACCTGTCTCTTAGTTTCGTCCACATGTATATGTGTTAGACCCCAAGTCTCTAGTCTTGGTCTCAGTATATGTGTTAGGACCCTGTCTCTTAGTCTTAGTCCCATGTATTGTTGTAGACCCCCGTCATTATCTTTGTTCATGTATATTGTGTAGACCCCCCGTCTCTTAGTCTTTGTCTCATGTATATTGTGTAGACCCCCAGTCTCTTAGTCTTCTCATGTATATTGTGTAGACCCCCCCCCCCGTCTCTTAGTCTTTGTCTCATGTATTAGTGTTAGACCCCGTTCTCTTAGTCTTTGTCTCATGTAATATGTGTAGACCCCCGTCTCGTTAGTATTTTTCCCATGTATATTTGTAGACCCCGTCTCTTAGTCTCATCTATGTATATGTGTAGTGACCCCCCCACGTCTCTAGTCTTCGTCTCAGTATCTTGTGTAGACCCCCTGTGTTATCTTAGATAATTGTCTCAGGTATATTGTGTAGACCCCCTGTCTCTTAGTCTTTGTCTCATGTATATTGTGTAGACCCCCCCGTCTCTTAGTAATTTTTCCCATGTATATGTGTAGACCCCCCGTCTCTTAGTTCTTCATCTCATGGATATTGTGTAGACCCCCCCGTCTCTTAGTCTTCTTCCATGTATATTGTGTAGACCCCCCGTCTCTTAGTCTTCATTTCATGTATATTGTGTTAGACCAACCGTCCTTAGTCTTCATTTCATGTATATTGTGTAGACCCCCACCGTCTCTTAGTCTTCGTCTCATGTATATTGTTTTGACCGGTGTAGGCCTTAGAGCCCCAGTTTCTCTTAGTCTTTGTCTAATGGATATTTTGTGTTAGAACCCCCCCCGTCTTTAGTACTTGTCTCATGTATATTGTGAGCCACCCCGCATACGTGATCTTAGGTCTTCGTTCTCATGTAATTGGTGCCCTTAGACCGACCCCCCGTTGTTATACGCCAATGTAGCTATCTCTTAGTGCGAGACCCGTCTATAGTGTGTGTATTTCTCTATTGTAATTGTGTAGACCCCCGTATCTAGTTTCTTCAAATTGTAACCCTCTGTTTCGATTAGTGTGTAGACCCCCCCACCGTCTCTACGTCTTGTCTAGTGTATTATTGTGTAGCACCCCCAGTTCTCTAGTATTTTTCCCTAGTATATTGTGTAGACCCCTCGTCTTAGTCTCCTGCTATTGTATATTGTGTAGACCCCTGTCTCTTAGTTTCGTCCCTAATTTGTATATTGTAGTAGACCCTGTCTCTAGTCTCGTCCCTCCCATGTATGAGTGTGTAGACCCCCGTCTCTTAGTCTTGTCTCATGGATATTGTTAGAACCCCCCGTGTCTCTTACGTCTTTGTCTACATGTGTAATTTTAGGTAGACCCCCCCCCCAGTACCGTCTTTGTCTTTGTTCTCATGTATATTTTGATGTAGACCCCCGTCTCGATTAGTCTTTTGTCTCATGTAATTAGTGTAGACCCGTTCTCTTAGTCTTTGTCTCATGTATATTGTGTAGACCCCCCGTCTCTTAGTATTTTTCCCATGTATATTGTGTAGACCCCCCGTCTCTTAGTCTTCATCTCATGTATATTGTGTAGACCCCCCCCACCATGTCTTTAGTTTCGTACATCATGTATATTTGTATGTAGACCCCCTGTCTCTTAGTCTTGCGTTAGTATATTGTGTAGACCCCATGTCTCTTATCTTTGTCTCAGATATTGGTGTAGACCCCCCGATCTCTTAAGTATTTTTCCCATGTATATTGGTAGACCACCGTCTCTAGTCTTCATCTCATGTTATTGGTAGCCCCCCGTTCTTTAGTCTTCTTTCCATGTATATGTTGGTCAGACCCCACGTTCTCTTAGTCTTATATTCATGTAGATGTTGTAGACCCCCCGCTGTCTCTAGTGCTTAGTCTCATGTAGTATGTGTAGACCCCCCCCCCCCCGTTCTCTAGTATTTTTTCCGGTTATATGTGTAGACCCCCCGTTCTCTTAGTCTTCATCTTCATTGTATTTAATTGTGTAGACCCCCCCGTTCATCTTAGTCTTCGTATCATTATAATGTGTAGACCCCCCGTCTCTTAGTATTTTCCAATGTATATGTGTAGAACCCCGTCTCTTAGGTTTCATTTATGTATATTGTGTAGACCCCCGTTACTCTTGTTATTGTCAATTGGTATATTGTGTATACCCACCGTCTCGTAGTTTTTGTCTCATTTATTTATTGTTGTAGACCCCCCGTCTCTTAGTATTTTTACCATTGTATATTGTGTTAGAACCCCCGTTCTCTAGTCTTGCCTCTCATTAGATGTGTAGGATCCATCCTCTTTAATCTCATTTCATGTATAGTGTTGGTAGACCCCCCGTCTCTTAGTCTTCGTCTCATGTATATTGTGTAGACCCATCTCTCTTACTCTCACTATTTATGTGTAGACCCCCCGTCTCTTAGTCTTCGTCTCATGTATATTGTGTAGACCCCTCCTCTCTTACTCTTCATCTCATGTATATTGTGTAGACCCCCCCTCTTAGTCTTCTTCCAATGTATATTGTGTAGACCCACCGTCTGTTAGTCTTCATCTCATGTATAGTGTGTAGACCCCCCGTCTCTTAGTCTTCGTCTCATGTATATTGTGTAGACCCCCCCCCGTCTCTTAGTCTTCGTCTCATGTATATTGTGCAGACCCCCAGTCTCTTAGTCTGCGTCTCATGTATATTGTGTAGACCCCTCGTCTCTTAGTCTTCGTCTCATGTATATTGTGTAGACCCCCAGTTTCTCTATCGCGTTCTCATGTAATTTAGTGTAGACCCTCCCTTCTGTGTTCGTTCTGTTCTATAGAAAGTCCATTGCTGCAGCTCGGGTATACTGGCGCGTTCTTATTACTGGCAGAGCGGCTGCTTTTTTTTGTGACTATGATGAGGGTATGTGAATTGGCTCCCCGGTTAGGTTTTATATATAATGAAGTTACAAATAGATGGCTAGAGGATAACATCCTTGGAACTTGATGTGTAAAGAACGGTACACAAAGTTTATCATAATAGTGAATAAAATGGAGATTAAAATGAAACCATGAATGTTTTGTGAATTGCTCCAGTACAGTACGGAGACTGCTGAGAAATATGTTATGTATCTCCTACACCAGGGTCTGTCGCGTCGTGGGGATGAAAGGGTGCCACACTGTAACAGAAGTCCTCCAACATGGGATGGGAACAAAAAGCAAGACCATAGACAACCCTGATAATAAACAGTATCCTGATGCAAAGTAGTTATGATGTAACAGGAAATTCTCTAATAATATATCTACATCTAGTTTTTTGATATGTCTAATATTGTGTGCCTTTTACTATGCGGTTTGCATGGTGTATAAAGCAGTGATATCACATGTTAAACAGGGAATATAATCTAACCACCCAAAATTAGACAAAGCCTGGAGCCACCGTTTTGAAAAAGTTTTCACCCCAGAAGAGGAGGAGACAAATGACACAATAAGGGTTATAGTTAGAGATGATGCGAGCACTAAATGACGCTAGGGACTGTTATCGAGACGAACTTTCCCGATTGCCGACGATACGAGCCACAATTGAAGTCAATGGGAATACTCAGAGCATTTTTCAAGGGGACCAAGGTCTGCACCGGGAAGCTGGCCAACACCTGAGAACCTCAGAACAAGGATGGAAACACCAGGAAATGGAAAGGAAAACAGCAGGGGCAGCATTGCATGGATGCCTATGAGGCTGCTTAACGCACCATTATGCCAAAAATTATGTTCGGCAACAGCATGCCATGACAGGAGTGGAAAGAATGAAGCAGATAGCATGTAAAACATCCAATAATGACCCTGACACTATAGGGGAAGATGGCAGGCAGAGGCAGCGGGGAAGCAGTGGCAGGCTAGAGAGGCTCATGGCGACATACCCAAATGGACTCAGGCTTCAAACCATATGGGTGGACAGAGAGGAGGAACCAAAAGAGACCGTGGGCAAGCAAGGAAGCGTGAATTGATTGCCTACGTTATATTTAGTCGATAACACAGACATGATGGCGACACATAGTGAAACAAGTTCCATAATGTAATCTGGTGAAAACACCGAAAAATGAGCCGGAAGCTCGTTGATAAGGGGACGAATGTGGAGGGGCAGCCATGAGGAAGACTTCATGATTAAGAGTGACAGTATTGGGCATCCATATTGCTGCTATGATTGAAAATTCAGGTCTTCCGCATGAGGGCGACAGATGGGCTGAGTTCCATTATGTATTGGCGAAAAACTTGAAAATTCTTGCCTTGACAACAGGCTCGTTGATAAGGGGATATGTGCTTGTATATCCTTGCGATCCAGCGTCTGGGGTTATTTATAGAGAGTTGAGAAGTTGCGCACATGGAGACCATTGGTGGGCATTGGGTGGACGCTGGTGTGGAGGTCGGGAGGTGAAAGGGACAGGAAACCCCAGCAGGGCAGCATGCATGGATGCCTCTGAGGGCTGCTAATCTTGGGAGGAGCTGGCCAGTCCAGTGCCAGGCGAGTTGCGCCGGTCTAAGCCCCTCCTTGTCTCTCGGTCTCCCCACCCAAAATGGGCCTGGGGGCCAGAAAAGAAAGCGTTTTTTAATTGAAAAAAAATTATAAGTTCAAAGCAAGGCGGCGGCTCCAAACAGCACTCTAAGAAACCTTTTGATAAAGATCAAGTGTTAGTACTGTCTTATAAGTAATTGGCCTGTTTATTGTGGGTGAGGGAATGTAAACAAGATGCGCAAGAAGCGCTGACAAAATTGGTAAATGATAAAAGTTTGCCGTAAATTGTGGATTACACAGCGGGTGGCGACAAAGTAACAAGTTTGAGTGGAAGCCATTGAAACAACCCAAAATTCTTCTGACACAGCTCGTTTGCAAGGGGACGATGTATGGAGGCAGCAGCTATATGGGACGACCTTTGGGAGGCAAGCTATGAGATGATGTGTGGAGTTAGCAATGGAGACAAAGTGTGGAGGGCATCTATAAAGACGACGTGTGGAGGAGGCTGTATGGAGACAATAAATTGGATAGTGCCTGTATGTGCAGTCCAAAAAAGTTTTCAAACCAGAGGAGGAGGTAGGTGCCTTATGTGGCAGTCAAAAAAGAAGTTTCAAACCAGAGGAGCAGTAGGTAGGTGGTCCTCAGGAAAATTAATAGATTGAGTGCCTGTATGTGCACTCCCAAAAATGTTTTTTTTTAAAACACTGAAGTACGGGTAGGTGGCCCTCAGAAAAATTAAAGACATAGAGTACGATAGCTAGAGCCGTTGGCCCTGGCAAAAAATAGCAGTTCCTCTGCTTTAGTGTACAAAGAGGAGGAGGTTGAGAGGAGGACCAATGAGGAGGATGAGTGCATACATATTAAGGTTGAGCTTCTTTCACCTGGTGGAGATGGACAAATATGAGAAAAAATCAAGCTTATTCATCTTATAAGCGTCAGCCTGCTCAGCGCTGTCAGTGGACGGCGTGTGTCACGTTATCGGTGATGATTGCACACCAGTGTACTGAAAACCCGCTGGGACAAAACCCGCTAGCGGCAGGGCAGGTAAGAACCTCCAGGCGTACAGCGCCAGTTCGTTTGCCACATGCCAGGCTTGAAACCCGGAGTGTAGGGAAGCTGTGTGATCATTTAGGACGATGTATGGTCGCTATGTACTCCCCACCATCGTTCTGTTAAGATCAGCCCACTCTGCCGAGGACTGGGGACAGGTGACAGTGTCTGCTGGGGGTGACATTTAAAGCTGGCAAAAAGCCTTTTGTAAAGCGTACCCTGCACAGTGCTGGACAAGCTGCTGCTCGCCTACTCGCCCTCGCGACTTGCCGCAGAACTACGCACTCTGCCAGCTAGCGCGTCAGAAGGGACATACTGTTTCAGGC
Organism: Engystomops pustulosus; assembly: GCA_019512145.1. Taxonomy (NCBI): domain Eukaryota; kingdom Metazoa; phylum Chordata; class Amphibia; order Anura; family Leptodactylidae; genus Engystomops; species Engystomops pustulosus. Next base: position 80,779 of record WNYA01000875.1, read on the forward strand.
TTGTGCACCAGGGGCCTGCTGGTATTCATGCCTTCTCACACTCCTTTCCTATCCGGGATGAGAGTGGAAACATTTTGCTGTACCGTCTGGGTCCAGGGAGAGGTGAACACCCAGTAATCGGTGCTGCTGGAATAATTCTTTGAACGCGAGGGTCACGGGATAGGCGCCTAGTATGAAATCTGCAATATGCGCCAGAGTACCAACGCGAAAGAAAAGAAAGAATCACTTCCCCTCACTGGCCGACTGCCCATTCCTCCTTCCAACCCTCCAACTCCTCTTCTTCTGCCCTACACGCTGAACAGTGAAGACTGAAAACAATGGTCCCCTCTTCTGTCTCGCCAACATTTCCTCCTCTTCATCCTAATTCCTTCTCACCTACTCGAATATGCGATGAGAAACAGACCTAAGGGTGCTTTGGCTCATCAAACAAGGAATCTTCTGTCCCCGTCTCTTGTGACGAGCGCAAAGCTCCGATTTCATGCTGATCAGAGAAGTTTTCAACAGGCCAGCAGCGGGATGGGAGGATGAGGATGGCGGCATCGACACTGGACCTTTGTGTTTGACTCCTCAAAGTACTCAGCACCTGGACAGAATCAGACATCCACGTACACGCCTCATTGTAGACTTGAGGAAGCTGGACTGACCATGACTCCCAGTACTGGGGAAGTTAACAGCTGGACAATCTACAATCGCTCTGCGTGCTGGTAAACTCTGGTGAGAAACATGGTTAATGTTGAATTTCCACCGTCGTGGGCACGTCGCACACAGTCGCGTGAGCGTGCAGTTGGAGGCGGCGATGTGCTGCCTGAGAGTGGCGGGCAGCAATCGTGCTGGACTCCTGAAATGCGCACAGATGCGGTGCAACGTCGGAGCAAATCAGCAGATTGGGGAGGTCTTGAGGAAACGCTGAACTATGAGATTTAACACATGGGCCAGGCATGGACAGTGTCAGTCTGCCCAGTTGCATGAGCCGCCACCAGTTGAGGCCATTGTCACACACACCAGCCTGGCTTAGGTTCAGCGGTGCCAGCACAGATCAGTCTGGCGCCGTGATGCCCTGTAATCGCCTTTGGGCTTGGTTGTGCCTTTACGCCTAGGCTCAGCAGTTTGAGCACCGTGCATGTCGCTTAGCAACGCACTGCTGCTGTGCCTGAGCTACCGACTGATGGCGCCATTGCCACGGATAGTTAATTCGGAGGAAGGAGGTGAAGGAGGGGTGGAGGAGGAAGGAGGCATACATACGTAGGCCTGATGAGACCTGGGACGAGGTGGAGGGCCCCGAGCAATCCTGGCATCGGCAGTATAGACAGCCCCAGGGCAGACTCGTCCCAGCCTCCACCAGTTAACCCAAGGTGCATCAGCGATACATAGTGGCCCTGCCCGGGCAGCATCGTCCACGTGTCCGGGCCAGGATGATGTTCTCTGACACGTGATGTGCAGGGCTGGGACGGCACATCGGGAGGAAAAGTAGGGCGGCTGGGGACCGAATACCGCGGGCGGCCGCCGCCATAGGTTGCAAAAGGCCTCGAGTCGCTACCCAGCGATAGGGCAGCATCTCTAGCTAAGTAATTGGAGATGTGGACGTGAGGGCTGGAGCGTGTGGTGGGTGGGTTGCACTTGACTTCTCTTGCCTCCAGCGTCTGGGTTTATGGAGAGCTGAACGTGCGCATGAGACCTTGGATGGATTACTGTGGAGGCGAAGATTGTGCGTGTCGCCATAGGAGGTGTTTGGGGCCGGGGTCATGGGAAGGGGGCTGACTAGCAGAGGACAGCAGATGAACAGGGGAAGGAGAGCAGTGGTGTGCCTGGCCGGAGGTGAACGGCCTTGTTCCATTGAGTTTGGGTGTTTTAGCATTCAGATGCATGCGAATATGGTGGTGGTTAAGCTGGTAGTGGTGGAACCCCTGCTGATCCTGTTTGGAAAGGTGGCAAACCACAGTCCGTCGGTTCATCCGGTGTTTCTTTAAAGAACCCGCCAGACTTCAGAAAACTAGCCTCGCCACAGGAGCTTCACTACGTGAAGGCTTCAAACCAATGTGGTGGCAGCAGAGAGGACAACGAAGGAGGTGAGCAAGAAGCGCTGAATTGATTCTACGTATATAGTCGCTAACCACAGCATGATGGCGACCACCCCCATAGTGACCAAGTCCATAACGTATCTGGTGAAACACCCGAAAAATGAGCCTGACAGCTCGTTTGATACGGGACGACATGTGGAGGCAGCCATGGAGACGACATTCCATGATTAAGAGCGGGACAGTATGGGCTCCATATTGCGCTGCTATGATTGCAACTTCAGGTCTCAAGCATGGCGGCGACAGAGGGGCTGAGTTCCATTATGTATTAGGGCGAAAAACCTGGAAATCTGCCTGACACAGTCGCTTGATAAGGGATGATGTGCTGTATATCCTCTCGCGCTCCAGCGTCGGGGGTAAGATAGTTGAATGAAAGTGGCATGGAGGACATTGGTGGACAGATGTGGAGGATCGTGGAGGACGAAATGGGGACAGGAGGAAACAGAAGGGGCAGCATGCATGGATGCCTCTGAGGGCGGCTAATCTTGGGATGGAGCTGCGCGGTCCGCTGCCAGGCGAGCGTTCGACTGTCTAAGCCCAGTCTCTCGCTCCTCCCCACCCCAAAATGGGCCTGGGGGCCAGAAGCGTTTAGCCCGAAACGCGTCTACTGGGGAATAAAGCATTTTAACTAGAGATGAGCGAGCACTAAATGCCGGGTATCGTATTCGAGACGAAACTTTCCCGTATGCTCGAGTGCTCGTCCGAAATAACGAGCCCCATTGAAGTCCAATGGAGATCGAGCATTTTTCAAGGGACCAGGCTCTGCACAGGGAAGCTTGGCCCAACACACTGGGAACATCAGAAAAAGGATGGAAAACACCAAGGAAATGGACAGGAAAACAGCAGGGGCAGCATGCATGGAGACTCTGAGGCTGCTAATCGCAAATTATGCCAAAACTATGGGCAACAGCATGGCATGAACAGAGTGACAGAATGAAGCTAGAGAGCATGTTAAAAACCTCCAATAATGACCCTGACACTCTAGGGGGACGGCATGCAGAGGCAGCGGCAGCAGCGGCAGCTAGAGAGTGGCATGGCGAATACTCTCTAAATGGACTCAGGCTTCAAACCCAAGAGGGGGCAGAGAGGAACAAAGGAGGTGAGCAAGAAGCGCTCAAAGAATATCGTACATGATAAAGTTTGCCAGTATATTTGTGCGATGACACAGCAGCGGTCGTGGCGACAACGTTAACATGGAAGCCATGAATGAAAACAACCCCAAAAAAAAATTCTGCCTGACACAGATCGTTGATAAGGGGACATGTATGGAGGGCAGTGAACTAGTAGTAGATCTAAAGGTGCTGCACAGTTAAACTATGTAGTTGGATCTTGGCATGGAGTGGCGCTTCGCTGCCAGGCGAGCTTTCGCCCCATCCAAGCCACTGTATCTAGGTTACTCCCCAAACAGCACTTCTAAGAACCTTTTGTATAAGATCAAGTGTAGTAGCGTTCTTATACGTTAGGATTATGGCGGGGGGGTGAGGGAAGGTAAACAGATTCGCAAGAAGAGCTGAAATAATATCGGTAAAATGATAAAGTTTGCAAGATATTTTTGGATTACACAGCAGGGTGGCGACAAGTTAACAAGTTTGATGTGTTGGAATGCCCTGTAAGAGCCTTGGGCGGTGTGCCTTTTATCGGCCTAGGCTCAGCAGTTGGAAAAAGCACCCCTGCGGTCGCTTAGCGACGGCATGCTGCTGTTGCATAGAGCTACCGACTGATGGCGCCATGGCCACGGATGTAATTCGGAGGAGAGGAGGAGGTGGAGGAGGGTGGAGGAGGAGGAGGTTATTTTACTAGCCTTTGAGACCGGACCGAGGGTAGGCCACGCAATCTCTGCGTCGGCAGGATATATGACCAGCCCCAGGGTCAGACTCGGTCCCAGCCTGCACCAGAAGTGTAGTAGGTTCTTATAAGTTTGGGATATGGCGGGTGAGGGAATGTGAAACAGATGCCGCAAAGATAGAATGGCGCATGATGCGCATGATGCGCAGAGATGGCGCTCCCTGACCAGGCGACTTTCGACCAATCCAAGCCCCTGCTCTAGGCTATACTCCCCCAAAAGCACTTTAAGAACCGTTTGTATAAGATCAGGTGTGAGCGTTCTTATAAGTTTAGGATATGCGAGGTGAGGGGATGGAAACAGATGCGCAGAAGACGCTGAAATAATATTGGAAATGATAAAAGTTGCCAGTATAGTTCGAGGATAACACAGCAGGGTGGCGACAAAGTTAACAACTTGATGTGGAATCCATGAAACACCACATTTCTGCCTGACACACCTCGTTGATAAGGGGACGATGTATGGAGCAGCTATTGGACGACTTTTGGAGGTTGGTAGCAATGGAGGGAGACAAAGTTTGGAGGCTGCTATGGAGACAATTATTTGTTTATAGTGCCTGTATTGTGCAGTCCAAAAAGTTTTCAACCAGAAGAGAAGGTAGGTGGCCCTCCAGAAAAATGAAATAAGATGAGTGCCGTGTGGCAGTCAAAAAAAAAAAAGTTTTCAAACCAGAGGAGCGAGGTAGGTGGCCCTCCAGAAAAAATTAATAGATGAGTGCCTGTATGTGGCTTACAAAAATTGTTAAAACGAGGACCGGGTAGGGGGCCCTCCAGAAAAAAATTGAATAGATGAGTGCCTGTATGTGCACTCCAAAAAATGTTTAAAACAGAGGACCGGGTAGGTGGCCCTCCAGAAAAAGTTAAAAATTAAAAAATGCATAAAGTACTTATAGCTAGAGCTAGAGCCAGTGGGCCCTGTCAAAAAAATAGCCAGTTTCCTCTGCCTTTACTGTACCAAAAGAGGGGTAGAAGAGAGGAAAAGGAAATGAGGAGGAGGAGGAGTGGGATAATTATTCAGGTTGAGCTTCCTTCAACCTGGTGGAGATTGGAAATTATGAGAAATCCAGGCTTATTCATCTTAATAAGGTTCAGATGTCCAGCGCTGTCAGTCGGACAGGCGTGTGTATGTACGCTTATCGTGATGATGCACACCAGCTGCACTGAAAACCGCCTCGGACAAGACGCTAGCGCAGGGCAGCAAGACCGCCAAGAGCGTACAGCGCCAGTTCGTGCCCACAGTTTCCAGCTGTGAAACCCAGCTAGTAGTTGTAGGGAGCTGTGTGATCATTTAGGACGATGGTATGGTCAGCTACGTTACTCCCTCACCACTTTCTGCTCAAGATCAGCCCTACTCGCCGAGACTGGGCGAAGGTACAGGTCTTGCTGGTGGGGTGAAATTAAAGCTGCAACAGCTTGTAAAGCGCCCTTGCCAGTGCTGGACAAATGCCTGCTCGACTACTCTCCCTCGCTACTTGTCCCGACAGAAACTACGCCACTCTGCGCTAGCGCTTGTCAGAAGGGAACTACTGTTTCAGTTGTGCACCAGGGCCATGCATGGATTCATTGCATTCTCCACTCATTTCCTCTCCAGGGATGAGAGTGGAAAGATTTTGCTTGTACCGTGGGTCCAGGAGAGTGAACACCCAGTATCGGTGCTGGAGAATAAAAATTTTGAAAGCGAGGCGTCACGGGATAGGCAACCTAGGCATGAAATCTGCCATATGCGCCAGAAGTACCAACGCGATAAGAATTCACTCCCTCACTGGCCGACTGTCCCTTTCCTCCTCCTCCCAACTACTCTTTATTTGCCCATACACCGCTGCAGTGAAGGACTCAAACAATGGTCCCCTCTTGGTCTCGCCACATTCTCCTACCTCTTCCTCATCATCCTCCTCCACCTCCACCTCCTACGATATGCGCTGAGAAAAACAGACATAGGCGTGCTTGGCTATCAACAGGAGGGAATCTTCTTCCCCCGTTATTGTGACGAGCGCCAAAGCTTCCGACTTCTGATGATCAGAGAGTGTTTTCAAACAGGCCAAGCAGAGGGATGGGGAGGCTGATGATGGCGGGCTATAGCCAATGACCATCGGTGTTGACTCCCGCAAAGTTACTCAGCACCTGACAGATATCAGACATCCACGTCCATCCTCAGTTGTAGACTTGAGGAGCTGACTGACCTGACTACAGTGCTGGTGGAGTTGACATCTGGCAGTCTACAATCGCTCTGCGCTGATGGTATAAGTAAACTCTGGATAACATGGTCAGTGTTGAATCCACCTTGTGGGGGGCACGTCGCACAACAGTCGGTGAGCGGGGCAGTTGGAGGCGGCGCTGCGCTGCCCTGAGAGTGGCAGCATCTGTGCTGGACTTCTGAAAGCGCAACAGATGCGGGCACCTTCGTGAGCAAACAGAAAGATTGGGGTGGTATGTTCTTGAGGAAACGCTGACCTATCAGAGAAACATGGGCCAGGCATGGCCACAGGTGATCAGTATGCCGAGTTGCAGAGACGACACCAGGTTACAGCATGTCAACAACAAAACAAGGCCTGGCTTCAGGTCAGGCGGTTTGCCAGCCACAGATCAGTCTGCGCCGTGATGCCCTGTAATAGCTATGGGCGGTTGCCTTTATCGCCTAGGACTCAGCAAGGTGAGCACCGCCTGCTGTCGCTTAGCGACGGAACTGGGCTGTGCTAGAGCCCCCCCCTGATGATGGTCGCCATGCCCACGGAGGGTAATTCGGCAGGAGGAGGAGGGTGGAGGAGGGGTGGAGGAGGAGGGGGGCTCGTAGGACTGAAACACCTGGAACGAGGTAGGCCCCGCAAATCCTCGGCGTCGGCAGTATATGACCAGGCGCAGGGTCAGACTCGGTCCCAGCCTCCACAAGTTAAACCAATGTGCCGTCAGCGAGATATTAGTGGCCCTGCCCGGCAGCACCGTCACGTGTCCGTGGTCAGGTGGAACCTTGTCAGAAACGGAGTTGGCAGGGCACGGAGATGTGTCTGACACTGCTGGTGCAGGGCTGGGACGGCACATCGGGAAAGTCGTGGCGCTGGGGGACCCAATACCGAGGGGCGGCCGCCGCCATGAGGGTGCGAAAGGCATCGGTCTCTACTAGCCTATAGGGGAAGGCATCTCCAGGCTCTAAGCAATCTGGAGATGTGGACATTAAGGGCTTGGGCGGCGGGGGGTGCACTATTATTTGCGTTTCCGCTTCCCGCGTCTGGGGTATGGAGAGCTGAACGCTGGTGGATGCTGTGGATGGATAGTGGAAGGGCGACGATGGGGTTTTTGTGGCAGGGTAATGGGCAGGGCGGCGGCTGACTAGCAGCTGACACAGGGGAAGAAGCAGTGGTGATGCACGGCCGGAGGTGAACGGGCTGTTGCCCAGAGTGGGGTGATTTGTTTAGCATTCAGATGCATTGAGCATACTGGTGGTAGTTAAGCTAGTAGTGGTGGAACCCCTGATGATCCTGGTTTGGCAAACGTTGCACACCACAGTCCGTCGGTCATCCGGGTGTTTCCTTAAAGAACATCCAGACTTCGGAAAATCTAGCCCCTCGCAGCAGGGTGGGGGGGGGGGGGGGGGGGGGGGGGGGGAGGGGGGGGGCTGTACAATCCCCGCCTTGTTTTATTTCCCACATCCTTTCAACCCTTTCCCTGGGGGGGGGCGGAGCCTCCTTCAGGGGAGGTGGGCGGGGTGGGGGAGCTCTCAGGGGGGGGGGGGGAGTGGTGGGGGGGGGGGGGGGGGGGTGGGGGGGCGGGGGGGGCGGGGGGTGGGGGCGGGGGCGGGCGGGGGGGGGGTGGGGTTGGGGGGGGTGGTGGGGGGGGGGGGGGGGGGGGGGGGGGCTAAACAACAGCCCTCGCCAGGGAGACTTCACTAGTTGACACATGGGCGCTGATGAACAAGCTAGGGCCCTGCCTCCGCTGGCCCCACCACTGCCTCTTCACTTCCAACCTTGGTTTCTTGGTCGGAGGACTTCCTCTGCTCAGAAGCACGGTGTTCCACCCGCTATCACCAGCTTGGGTCTTCCACTCACATCCTCCGATCCTTCCGTCTGCTCCCCCCTCGGACTCTGCCATGACAACAACTCCCCACCCACGGTCTGAAAACCGTGTCTCTTTCATCGTCGGGACACTCTTTAGACACTTCTTACACTACGTCAAGAAGCGTCATCATCACCCACAGACTGCCGACTGTGAGAAAACCTGGGAATCGGAAAATTGTCCGCAGGCAACCGGGACAAGTGGTTTGTTGAGTGTGGGAAGGGTCCAGAAAACAGTCCTCAGAGTATGCCGGTTCAGATGGCAAATTCTTCAAGGGGCAGGACTGGGGGGGGAGGAGCTGAGGTGAAGGGAGCTGGAGGTGGAGGAGTGAAGATTCGGTGACAGGGTGGGGACTGACGTGGAAGACTGAATGGTGGACAAATGCTCGACGAAGTGTCGGCAATCCCGACATCACATCTTCGCACTGTTCTGGCAACCTCAAAGTGCTCTACCACGAGTCCCAGAACTTCAGACATGAACCTAGGGAGGAGCTCTGCGGCTGCCAATGCTCCATCATAGCAGGTTGGATGTATCACCCCGCCAGGACCACGGCCCTCTGACCCCTTGCAGTAGTTGCGAACCCACGTCCCGCCCTCGTCCTCTACCCCTAGCCCTCGGGTTAAACATTTTTTTTTTTTAAAAATGAGGAGTTATTATAACTTTAATTTTTTCTTAATGTTTTTGTTGTTTTTGTTTTTGTTGTGGGTTGTGTTTTTTAGTTTTTAAACCAAACGCAGTATCCTATTGCTATGGCTATTTTCTAGCCAAGTATGAAAGCACACTTACTATGCCAGATGAGATGACGCTGAGTTAATTAAACAAAAAAAACGTAAAATAAAAAAGGAAATGGCAGACTGTGGCTAATTGAAACCAACCCCTAATAAATTGTCCCCTCGGTCTTTGCAAGGATATGTGCGTCACTAAGCGCAAAACACAGCGGTTCGCCAAGTGCTCACTACAAATTGCCACAATTTTGCTATAGATGCACTGCAGCACTGTACAGCCACGAAGATAACCATAAATCCAAAATATATATAACGCTATGTAGGCGTAAGTAGCCGTTGGATTCTCCTATGGCTATTTTCTAGCAAGTATGAAAGCACACTACTATGCCAGATGAGATGTGACGCGAGTTATTAAAAAATAAACGTTAAAATAAAACGGAAAGCAGACTGTGCCTAATGAAATCAAAACCCCTAATAACTTTCCCACTTTGGTGTTTGAGTGGATATGTGTGTCACTAAGAGCTAAACACAACGGTACAAGTCCCCCCTGCAAAACTCCTCACAATATGGTACTAGATGCAAAAAAAAAAAAAAAGTATAACGTTATTGTAGCCCTAAAAAGGGGCTGGGGGTTCTGGAGAATCAATTCCTGCCTAACAGTAAGCTAATAAGAACACCCTAACGCTTTCCATGACCAGCAGCAGTCTCTCCCGCGGCCATCCAGCACAGAATGATCCGAGCAGAGCAGCGCGGAGGCAGCGGATAGTATATCCCAGGGGTCACCTGTCTGGCCAGCCAACCACTGCTATCACACGTGTAAGGTACCACGTCATGCTGGGTGTGGAGTGCAGAGTCTCCTGGCTGGTGATTGGCTCGTTATGGCGCCAAAAGCAAAACGGCGGGAACGCTGCCATTCTCGAGGGGCGAAGTATTCGTCAGAGCAACGAGCAGTTCTCGAGTACGCTAATGCTCGACCGAGCATCAAGGCCTAGGACGAGCATGTTCGCTCATCTCTAATTTTAACCTTCTTGAAGACCCTTGTCTGAATAGCGCCATTCCAGCCCGCTTTTGGTTTTCTAAACCACCCCTTCTGTCTAGCTGCACTGCTAGTGCCAGCAAGACAAGCCACAAGCAATCCAAAAAAAGTAAAATAAAACTTTATTGTAGCCCTAAGAAGGGCTGTTGGGTTCCTTGTAGACTCACTCCTGCCGAACACTATTAAGAGAATAGCCTAACGCTTTCCCTGACCAGCAGCAGCTATCTCCATAGCGGCATCCAGACACAGAATGAATCGAGACAGCGCGGGCAGGGGCAGTCTATCCAGGGTCAATGATAGGCAGCCAACACTGCTATCCACGTGTAAGGGTTACCACGTCAGCTGGGTGGTGGAGTGCAGAGCTCCTGCTGTGATTGGCTCTCTGTTTCTGGCCGCCAAAATTCAAAAACGGCGGGAGATGCCATTTTCTCGAGCTGCGAAATTACATCGTCCGAGGCAACGAGCAGTTACGAGTCTCTAATGCCGACCGAGCATCAAGCGCTCGGGACGAGTATGTTAGCTCTCTCTAGATGGATGTACCCATGTATGTGTAGCACATGAATCTGTGCATCAGCGATGTCTCTGCTTCTCTGCACATGCCCAGACTGCTAGAATCAGCGGGTCTAAGGGTTAAATGCCCTTTCATACTGGCAGATAAACCGGGACTTAAGGAACGAGCATAAGCAAATGTCCGAACAGGAGACTCACTAGTTTATTCATCTTCTTATGGTTCTAATGGTCTAAAAATAAAGATATGTATTTTTAATCTTACTGAATACGGAGCTCTGCTTCCACTGCCCTTTGCTATACACATACCTGAGAGGGTACAGGATTTGTCTCCCCCTTCCGTGATCCGGGCACCGTTCACATATTGGAGGTGATCTGATGAAAAGTATATACTTTTTCTCTTTCTTGTTCACAATAAGATAAATACACACAAACACACAAACACACAATACACAACCATACTACAAACAATACACACATACACAGCTACACGCAACACAATAATCCCAGGAAACACACATGATACACATGAACACACCATACGCAATACTCACATGATCCCAGGAGACTCACATAATACACAAAACACATTACATGATATTCAATCCGTTCCAAGCTGCTTACATACCCGTCCAATCAAACACATAAACAATCCTCACATACACAGGACTCTATAATATACAACATACCCACACAATAAACACCTGACTCTAGGGTTTACATACAATACACACCCACACATGTGATACAAATTACACAATGAGGACCATCCCACACATTCACACATTCCAGGAATCGTATACCTACACATTACTCACATTACTACATAATCCAATCCTCACTACGTACATTACTCACCATACTAAATACTTCACATTACTCACATTACTCACATACTCACATTACTCACATACTCACATTGCTCACATACTCACATACTTACATACTCACATTACCTCACATTACTAACATACTCACATTGCTCATATACTCACAGTACTCACAATACTCACCCCCCCCCCTACTCACATACTCACATATCTCACAGTACTCACATACATCACATACTCAAATTTGATATCCTTAAGTTGCTAATTGTTGCATGTTAAATAGTTGGAGGAATCTGCAGGAGAGCTCCTCCATCGCTCCTCATGGACGGGACTGATACAAGGGTTGAGTTATATTCATCAGTTATATCGAGGTCATAGGTAAGGGAGATCCAGCCAGTTAAACCAGGAGTAGCTAGATTTGTGCCATGAGAAAAGGAACATCGGAGAGACAAGCCTCCGTCCAGCAATGACCAGGACGTTGAGACGTACTGCGAAGATCACCGGAAAACACGGAATATAAAGAAAGACAAGTATTACGATGAGAAGCTGAGAGCAAACCTTATGATCACATCAAAAGAGAAAAAAATAAATATTTGTAATAGTCATATTTATATAAATCTCTGATCCGCATCTCAATCTCAATCTCGTCCATGTTATGTGGAAACACAACATAACACAAAACCAAACATACACTAATCCCTCCCCTATTATACGGTATTACTGAGGGTCCCACCCCATTCAAACGCGAACACAGGGAAAAAGAAAATACATAAATAATAATAATAACAATAGTAAAAAACATACACCAGTAATTATTTCAACCCCCCCCCCCCCCCCCCCAGCCACTGATCCAACAATCAAAGCAAATCCACAAAAACAGAAAACAACATAAACACGCACCACACACTATGACAAAAAATAACATATCCCACACCCAAGAAATAGATTTTTTAAGACATAAATAATACTCCAAATTCATAAAGTAATAAGTATATAAACTAAATATAACATCCCACCCCTCACCTCTCCGCCTTCTCCCCTTAAAGTTTGCACTAAGTAGTCCCGACAGTGTCAAAAGATTAGTCATATTCCAAAAAAAAAGTCCCAATCATCCCCCCCCAACCTAACTACACCACCCACTCCACACTTTTATACAATATACAGATAAACAAGAAATTAATATATAAATAAGCAAATAAGTAAACAAAATCTAACCACATAAAGCCCAGGTTCGAAGCCTGAGCCCTACCATCACTACATGCTCAGAACACAACACCAAAAATCTCAGTGCTAGGCATCAGCCCAACACCAGGAGAGGAGATGACAAACTAAGGACACTAACGAGAACCCCCTCCAAAGGAGAGAGGCCATCCCCGTGCCCGCTCTCATACTTCAGAGAGGCCGCACATTCACACGGAGGGGAGAGGAAAGCTAAGGGACACTAAGGAGAAGAGGTCCTCCCCGTAACCAGCCTCTCATACCAGAGAGCGCATCTTAAGCAGGGGGGAGAGAGGACACAGACTAAGGGAGGAGTTCCTCCACGTGCCCAGCCCCTCATACTCAGAGAGCGCACCTTCACCAGGGGGGGAAAGGACAGACTAAGGGACACTAAGGAGAGAGGCCATCCCCGTGCCCACCTCTCAATACTCCAGAGAGCGCACCTTCACCAGGAGGGGAGCGGGACAAGACTAAGAGGGCACTAAGGAGAGAGGCCCCCCCGTGCCCAGCCTCTCATTACTCAGAGAGGACCTTCACCAGGAGGGGAGGGAGGACAGACTAAGGGACACTAAGGAGAGAGGGTCCTCCCCGTGAATAGCCTCGCATACTCCAGAGAGCGCACCTTCACAGGAGGGAGAAGGAAAGGACTAAGGGACACAAGGAGAGAGCGCTCCCCATGCCCCAGCCTCTCATACGCCAGATGTGGCACTCACCAGGAGGGGAAAAGACAGACTACGTGACATAAGAAGAGAGGTCCCTCACCGTGCCCAGCCTCTCCTACACCAGATAGAGCGCAACTTACCAGGAGGGAGGATAAAGGAAAGACTAAGGGACACTAAGGAGAGAGGTCCTCCCGTTGCCCAGCCTCTCATACTCAGAGGTGCACCTTCACCACGGACGGGGAGAGGGACAGACTAAGCGGACACTGAGGGGACACTAAGGAGAGAGGTCCTACCCGTGCCTAGCCTCTCATACTCAGAGGGAGAGCACCTTCACCAGGAGGGGAGGAGGACAGACTAAGGGACCCTAAGGAGAGAAGCGCTCCCATGCCCAGCCTCTAATACTCAGAGAGAGCGGATTTCTTCAGCAGGGGGACTAGGACAGACTAAGGGGACCAATGAGGAGAGAGAGTCCTCCCCGTGCCCAGCCCCTCATTACTCCAGAGAGCGCACCTTCACCAGGAGGGGAAGAGGACAGACTAAGGGACACTAAGGAGAGAGGCCTCCCGTGCCGGCCTATCATACTCCAGAGAGCGCACCCATTCACAGGAGGGGAGAGGACAGACTAAGGGGCACTAAGAGAGAGGCCCTCCCCGTGCACAGCATCTCATACTCCAGAAGAGCGCAACTTCACCAGGAGGGAAAGGACAGACTAAGGGACATAAGAAGAGAGGTCTCCAGAGGCCCGCCTCGCATACTCCAGAGAGCGCACTAACCAGGAGGGGAGAGGAAACACTAAGGGACACTAAGGAGAGCGCGTCCTCACGATGCTAGCCTCTCACACCCAGAGAGGCCACATTCACCAGGAGAGGGAGAGGACCCCAGACTAAGGGACCCTAAGGAGAGAGCGCTCCCCATGCCCGAGCCTCTCATACTCCAGAGAGCGCAACTTCACCGGAGGGAAAGGACAGACTAAGGGACAATAATGGAGAGAGTCCTCCCCGTGCCCAGCCTCTCATACTCCAGAGAGCGCACCTTCACCAGGAGGGGAAGGACAGACTAAGGGACACTAAGGAGAGAGGGCCTCCCCGTGCCCAGCCCTCATACCCAGAGAGACTGAGACGCACCTTCACCAGGAGGGGAGAGAGCGGCCAACAAACTAAGGACACTAAGGACAGAGGTCCCTCCCCGTGCCCAGCCTCTCTACTCAGAGAGTTGCAACTTCACCAGGAGGGGAGAGGACAGACTAAGGGACACTAAGGAGGAGAGGTCCTCCCCGTGCCTAGCACTCATACTCCAGAGAAGCGCCACCTCACCAGGAGGGGAAGGACAGACTAAGGACACTAAGGGAGAAAGCCGCTCCCCATGACCCAGCCTCTCATACTCCAGAGAGCGGATCTCAGCAGGGGGGAGAGGACAGACTAAGGACACTAAGAGAGAGTTCCTCCCCGTGCCCAGACCCTCATACTCCAGAGAGCGCACATTCACCGGGGGGGAGAGGGACAGGACTAAGGGACACTAAGGAGAGAGGGCCCCTCCGTGCCCAGCCTCTCATACCTCCAGGAGAGCGACCTTCACCAGGAGGGGAGAGGACAGGACTAAGCGGACACTAAGGAGAGAGCGCCTCCCCGCTACCTAGCCTTCTCATACTCCAGAGAGTGCACCTTCCCAGTAGGGGAGAGGACAGACTAAGGGAAACTAAGAGAGAAGTCATACCCGTGCCTAGCCTTCTCATACTCCAAGAGAGCCGCACCTTCACCAGGAGGGGAGAGGACCAGACTAAGGGACACTAAGGAGAGAAAGAGCACCCATGCCAAGCCCTCTCATACTCCAGAGAGCGCAATCACCAGGAGGGAAAGGACAGATACGGGACACTAAGAAGAGAGGTCCTCCCCGTGCCCAGCCTCTCATTACTCCAGAGAGCGCAAACTTCACCAGGAGGGGAAGGGACACAGAATAAGGACACTAAGGAGAGAAGTCCCTCCCCGTGGGCCCAGCCTCTCATCTCCAGAGAGTTGCAACTTTCACCAGGAGGGGAGAGGACAGGATAAGGGACACTAAGGAGCGAGGTCCTCCCTTTGCCTAGCATCTCACACCCCAAGAGCGCACCTTCACCAGGAGGGAGAGGACAGACTAAGGGACAACTAAGGAGAGAAGCGCTCCCCATGCCCAGGCCTCTAAGACTCCAGAGAGCGCAACTTCACCAGGCGGGAAAGGACAGAATAAGGGGCACACTAAGGCGAGAGGTCCTCCCCGGCCCAACCTTCTCATACTCCAGAGAGCGCACCTTTACCAGGAGGGAAAGGGACAGACTAAGGGGACACTAAGGAGAGAGCAAGGTCCTACCAATGGCCCATCCTCTCATATCCAGAGAGCGCACCGTCACCAGGAGAGGGAGAGGGGACTAAACTAAGGACACTAAGGAGAGAGGCCCTAACCGTGACCAGCCTCTCATACTCCAGAGAGCGCACCTTCATCAGGGGGGAGAGGACAGCCTAAGGGAACACTATAAGAGAGAGAGGCCCTCCCATCATGCCTAGCCTCTCATACTCAGAATGAGCGCAACTTCCACCAGGAGGGGGAGAGTCCAGTCTAAGGGACACTAAGGAGAGAGGTCCTCCCCCATGCCCAGCCCATCATTTACTCCAGAGAGCGCACCTCACAAGGAGGGAGAGGACAGACTAAGGGACCCTAAGAGAGAGGCCCTCCCCGTGCCCCAGCCTCTCATTACTCCAGAGAGTGGCCACCTTCCCAGGAGGGGCGAGGGACAGACTGAGGGGCACTCAGGAGGAGGCCCTGCCCGTCCCAGTCTCTCATACTCCAGAGAGCACACCTTACACAGGAGGGGAGAGAGACCAGAATAAGGGCACTCTAAAGGAGAGAGTAGAGGAGAGTTGCTACCAGTGCCCAGCTCTCATACTCCAGAGAGCGCACTTCACCAGGAGGGAGAGGACAGACTAAGGGACACTAAGGACGAGAGGCCTCCCGTGCTCCAGCCTATAATACTCGCAGAGAGCGCACCTTCACCAGGAGGGGAGAGGACAGGACTAAGGGGCACTAAGGAGAGAGGCCCTTCCCGTGCCAGCCTATCTTACTCCATGAGGCGCACCTTCACCAGGAGGGAGAGGACAGACTAAGGACACTAGGAGAGAGGCCCTTCCCGTGCCCAGCCTCTCATACTCCCGGAGGAGCGCACCTTCACCAGGGCGGAGAGGAAAGACTAGGGACACTAAGGAGAGAGGCCCTCCCCATGCCCAAAAGCCTCTCATACTCCAGCGAGCGCACCTCACAGGTCACCCAGAATGTTCGACCACCTCATCCACCGGGAGGATCGCTGCGTTTGATTACTGAGCCACCGTGGGTTCAGTGTGGTACCTGACCACTAGGCTAACTAGAAATAACGTGCCAGCGGTCCCGGCCACCCAGGGCCTCTGATGCTCCATAGGACCACTCCGCATAGGAGAGACCGGCCAACCTGGGCCAATGATGGAAGCAACACCCGGTTGTACCTCTGTGTTAAAGGGGCATGAAGCAGGGAAGTGGTCCATGTATCCAGGAAGGCCATGCACTCCTCCAGGGGGGAAGGAAACCCCTTTCCTCAGAGATCCTGCTACTTGGATGTTCCCTTCACAACAGTTTCCATGGAAGCAGCGCCTTACCCTTTGACAGGGATGATCGGGCGGCAGACCTTTTCTTTGACTTCGGAACAGCGTCCGAGGAAACCAAGATCCTTAAAGGTTCTTATTAAACCGTGGGTGTTAGCCATCCGGAGACTGGCAGATTTCCTGAGAGCAAGTCCTTCAATGCCGGCTGACTTCCTGGTCAGCTTGTCAAAACATCAATGCGAAGGGTCTACTCCTAGCTCAGGGGACAGTTTCAGCCAGGAAAGCCGACATCACATCCCGATCTTGATCCTTCGGCCCAAGAGGATCTGACGACCTCCAGGATACCCATCTTTTCAGACTTTTTTAGGGATCGTGGTTCTTCAAACTGTTCCTGTAACACTTATGATAACTGACCATCTTGCAGTTCTGTAAGGGTTATGCGACGAGTGAAGTGGGATTTCCCATAAAACCAAAAAACGTCTATCATCCTGGACACCTCTATGAAAAAGATGTCACTTTGGAAAATGTACTCACGACTACCTCTTGTCGAGGAGAGGCCGAGTTTCTCATCAGGCCCGGATACAGGTGGTACCGGTCAAGGACATGAGTCTCACGGGTGTCCCCCTTGGTTCGTGAGGATGAGCCTGAGTGAAGACGACGCCAATAACTATAAATGATGGGGGTACTCGTTATTCGGAGACGCAACATTTGCCCGCGCTCGGTGCGGTCTCGGAAATGAAAGAGCCCCATTGAAGGTCAATGGGAGACTCGAGCATTTTTCAAGGGGGACCAAGGCTCTGCAACAGGGAAAGCTGGACAAACACCGGGAACCTCAGAAAAGGATGGAAACACCACGGAAATGGAAAGGAAACAGCCAGGGGAGCATGCATGGATGCCTCTGAGGCGGCTAATCGCACCTTATGCCAAAATTATGGGAAAAAGCATGGCCATGACAGATGAGTGACCGAAGAGCTAGATTAGCATCTAAAACATCCAATAAGACCCTGGACACTATAGGGGACGGAATCAGAGGCAGCGGCAGCAAGTGGCAGGCTTAGAGAGTCTCATGGCGACTTACCCCTAAATGGAATCAGGTTTCACCAAAGGAGGGTGGAAATGATTTCCTTATGTGAACAAAAGGTTGAAGTTGTAGATTTAGTCGATAAACAAGAATGGTGGCGACATAGTGACCCAAGTCCATAACGGATTCTGGTTGTGTGAAACACCCGAAAAAGGAGCCTGACAACAGCCTCTTTTGATAAGGGGCTACTCAGAACCTCTCGAAGCGGGGTGATGGAACCGAAGATGGAGAGAATTAAACACAGAGGGAACATTGAGAGAAAAGTCTTTATGGAGGGCAAGGAATAAGTGTCGATGGATATGATTGCAAAGAAAGCGTATAAAGTAATCTGGCCGGAAGAATAACAGATGGGCCCCGATTCCGCATACTTGTATTGGTTAAAAACACCTGAAAATTCGCCTGACAAGCTCGTTGATAAGGGGTGATGATTGCTCTGCATATCCTCTCTGCCTCCAGCGCCTGGGGTATAAGAGAGTGAAATGGAAAGCGGCGGGGGAAGATACCATGGGGAGACGCGAAGGGGATTTTGAGGCTTAATTAAAAGGGTAACAGGCCAAAAAAAACTCCCAGTCCAGGGGCAAGAAGGGATTCATCGGATGAAGTGTAAGGGGAAGGACAGTAGAGCGACGGCCTGGGAGGTGAGATTGGAGGTAAACAGGAAAGGCGAGAGTAGAAGGTTAAAAGAAACGGTCATATAGGTATAAACTACAAAACAAAAAGGGGCTATGGGGAGGGGGGCCAGAACGTTTACTTTTTGAAAACATTATAATTTCAAATAGGAAGGCCGGGTCGTTTGAATATTTCACCTAGGAATAATGGGTAATAGATAGTGGGTTCTATTTTAAAGTGTTTGTAAGTGACAATGGGCTGAATCCAGGAGGAAGCTGAGAAAGTTATGGGTGAGCATAAAGATGTGAGAGGAGTATGAGAGGAAAACGAATGTGTGTCTAAGCATGGCGGAGACAGATGGGACTGAGTTCCCACTATGTATCTGGTGAAACACCTGAAAATCTGCTGACACAGAGAGGTGTGATCACACGGTGGCAACGAGGTTATGGAGGAAGTGAAATAGGAGGAGATGAAAGGGATGGGGCTGAGGTGTGTGTATTTAAAATATGTAGTGGGCAATTGGAATGGAAGGCTGGCGACTCGCTGCAAGGCAGTTTGGCTTTTGCCAATCCAAGCCCCTGTTTTAGGCTACTCCCACAAACAAGCACTTCCTCAAAGAACCTTTTGTATAAGATCAGTGAGTAGTGGTCTTATAAGTTGGGGTGATGGAGGGTTCTCCATCGTATGCGGGAATTGTAAAAAGATTTGTGCAAGACAGCGCTTGAAATAAATTGGTAAATGATAAAGTTGCACAGGATATTTTGTGGACTAAACAGAAGGCTTGGTGGCGACAAAGTTAACAAAGTTTGATGTGGAAGCCATGAAAACAACGCCCAAAGAATTCTGCCCGACACAGCTCGTTTGTAAGGGGACAATGTATTATGGAGGCATGTGAAAATAGTAGAGTAGTTAAATTGGTGCTGCAGTTAATTGTATTAAAACTAGTTAGTTGGATCTGAGAGGCAGATGGCGCCCGCCTGCTCAGGCGGAGCTTTTCGCCAATCAAATGCCCCTGTCCTAGTGCTACTCCCCAAACAGCTACTTCTAAGAAATTTTGTATAAGATTCTAGTTGTTAGTAGCGTTATTATAAGTTGTGTTGTATGAAGGGCCGGTGAGGGGAATGTAAACAGATGCACAAGAGAAGCGCTGAATGTGAGGTCGAAATAATATCGTTAAATGATTAAAAGTTTTGACAGGATATTTAGAGTGGATACACAGCAGTTGGGTGGCGAAAAAAGGTAACAAGTTGATGTGGAATCCATTGAAAACAACCCAAATTCTGCCTCACACAGTTCGTTTGATAAGGAGACAATCAGGGAGGAAAGATATAGGGAAGAAGAAGTTTGGATCCTTTGGAAGATCATGGAGATGAAGTGTTGGATTCGTGGTTAGCAAGGAAGACAAAGTGGGGAGCCAGCTAAAAAAGACGGACATGTGGAGAGACTGCTATGGAGACAATTAATTGGATTATTGCACTGTAGTGGCCTCCCAAGTCCAAAAATACAAATTGTTGCAAACCAGAGGAAGCAGGTAGGTGGTCCTCCAGAAAAATTAAATAGATTGATGTGCCTGTATGTGGCAATCCCAAAAATTGCTTTTTGTCGTTTTTAAAAAAACGGGAACGGTGGTACTGGTGGCCCTTCCAGAAAAAATTAATATACATAGAGTACTATAGAACGGAGAGAAGTTCTGATTAAGGGAACAAAAAGAGAAAGTGGCATCTGCATGGTTGTGTAAAAAGAGGAGTGAGAAGCTGGTAGGACAATGAGGTAGGGGACGTGCATACATTATTCAGGCGTTGTTGAGATTCTTCACCTGGTGCGAGAATGAAAAATCAGTGAGAAATCCAGGCTTTATTATCTTGATAAGCGTCGCCTGTCAGCGCTTGTCAGTCGACAGGCGGTACGCTTATCGTGTGATGATGCCACCTAGTGAACCTGAAAACCCGCTGGGACAAAATCGCTAAGCGGCAGGGCAGGCAAAGAAAACATTTCCAAGGCGTATACAGCGAATTTCAACAGTGAGGTGCCAACATATTCCAGATTTGAAACCAGTAGTTGTAGGGAGCTGTGTGATCATTTAGGCGATGGTTCTGGTCAGCTACGTTACTCCCTCACCATCTTGCTGATACAACGATAAGCAACTCTCCAAGAATAGGAAGAGTTCAGGAAGGGCGGAAAGGGGATTTAAGTGGATAAGTGATTGTGCGCTTCGATTGAAAGTAAAACACAGGGAAATAGGAATGTAAAGAGTTATTAAAACAGACAAGGGAGTGGGAAACAAAGAGGATTCATCTCATGTCGCAGAATATACATAGCTTGTACCGAGAAACTACGCAATCTGCCGCATAGCGGGTCAGAGGGAAATTTTAATGTTTCAGATTGTGCACCAGGGCCTGCTGGTATTAATGCCAGGGAGAATAAAGAAGGTCTCCGAAATCGAGGCAAATAGGGCTAAGATTGAAGTGCGGAAAGAGCTTCGGACGTACTGATTAAGTGGGGTCGTTTCGAAAAGAGATGTGATAAAAAACACTAGTCAGTAATATCGGTGCTGGGAAATAAATTCTTTTGAAAGAGCGGGTCACGGGATAGGCAGGCCTAGCATGAAATCTGCCATGGGCCAGAGTCCCAATGCCGCACGGAATTCACTCCCCTCACTGGCTGGATGACCCATTTCTCCTCCTCCAATCCTCTTCTTCTGCCCATACACGCTGAACAGTGAAGGACTGAGGCAATGGTCCCCTCTTGTTGTCCGACAACATTCTCCTCCTCTTCCTCCTCATCCACCTCCACCTACTCCGATATGCGATGAGAAAACACCAGACCTAAGGGTGCTTTTGGCTATAACAATGGGAATCTTCTTCCCCCGTCTCTTGTTGACGAGCGCAAAGCTTCCGACTTCATGCTGACCAGAGGAGTTTTCAAAAGGCCCAAGCAGCGGGCTGGTGAAGGATGATGATGGCGGGATCCACCAACTGACCATATCTGTGTTGACTCAGCAAAGTTACTCAAGCACCTGACAGATATCAGACATCCACGCAAACTCTAGGTAGATTGGAGGGAAGCTCAAGTGGACATCTGGCAGTCTACAATCGCTTGCGCTGCTGGTAAACTCTGGATAAATGGTTAATGTTTAATTCCTCCTCGTGGGGCACGTGTAAAACAGTAGGTGAGGCGGGAAGTTGGAGGCCGGTGATGCGCTGCCGAGAGGGGAGATCTGTGCTGGACTTCCTGAAATGCGCACAGATGCGGAGCAATAGTGATGTCAATAAGACAGATTGGGGTATGTCTGAGGACACCACTGAACATGAGCGATTTACAAACGGGCCAGGAATGGCACATGTGTCAGTCTGCCGAGTTTGAAGCAGAAAGCAAAAAGCGGTAAGGAAGGGTCTAGTAAAAAAAAAAAATGAATCCGGACGGAAAGGTTATTAAGATCTCAACTTTGTGGTTTGGTGCCAGCCACAGATCAGTCTGCGCCGTTGATGTGATGCCATGTAATAGTCTTGGGCGAGTTTGCCTTTTATCGCCTAGGTCGCCAGTTGAGCATAGCTTGCTGGCGCTTAGCAATGGCACTGCTGCTTGCCCTAGAGGTACCGAACTGATGGCGCCATGCCAAAGGATTGTGTAAGGCGGAGGAGGAGGAGCCGGGGGGAGGCGGGGTCCGGGAGGAGGAGGAGGAAGAGTAGGATTTGAGACATGTGACGAGGTATGGGTAGGCCCCGCAAATCCTCGGCGTCGGCAAGTATATGAGCAGCCCCAGGGTCAGACTCGGTCCCAGCCTCCCCCAAGTTAATTCCAAGTGCCATCAGCGATATATAGGGGCCCTGCCGTCACACTCGGCAACGGGTACGTCGGGAAGTGGACGCTTGTCAGAAACGGCGTTTGGTCAGGGCACGGGCATGAGGTTTATGGACACGTGCTTGGCAGGGCTGGACGGCAAATCGGGAAAAGTTACAGTGGAGCGGATGGAGGAATAGAAATTACCGGGGGGCCAGCCGCAGCAATGATGGTTTCGAACGGCCTTGGTCTCTACCAGCCTAAGGGCAGTCATCTCCAGGCTAAAAGCAACTTGGAGATGTGGACGTTGAGGGATTGGGCGTGTGGGTGGGTTGCGCTGGGGGGGCCTGTGCTGTGGCTACCGTATTACTGTGGGGCATGTTGCTATGGCTACCTATTACTGGGGAGTCATCTCTGTGGCTACCTATCTACTGAGGGCATGTGCTGTGGATCTATATTTACTGGAGTATGTGCTGTGGCTACCTATATTTACTGGGAGTATGTGCTGTGGCTACCTATATACTGGGAGTTATGGCTGTGGTCACCATTTCCTATATGGAGTATGTGTTTGGCTATACCTATTTACTGGGAGTATGTGCTGTGGCTACCTATATACTGGGAGTATGTGCTGTGGCTACCTATATACTGGGAGTATGTGCTGTGGCTACCTATTTACTGGGAGTATGTGCTGTGGCTACCTATTTACTGGGAGTATGTGCTGTGGCTACCTATTACTGGGAGTATGTGCTGCAGCTACCTATCTACTGAGAGGCATGTGGTGGGTCAGGATTTGGTGTAGTGAACCCCCTGGACCACCAAGGACAATGATGTAAGCAGACACCTTGGACCGGAATCTATGTGGCACCCGTTATTCACCAGAACCGCCGCAAAGCAGGATACTGGTACCACCAGGTCGTTCCAGAGGCACGACTTGTCCACGGTGGCAGCCAAGGTCGAGGTTCAGGATCACTAGGCAGCCTCGTTGTCAGGAACAGGCAGACGGTCCAGGCAGGCGGCAATGATGCGAGGTCAGGGGCGGAGCAAGAGGTCAGGGCTGGCAGTGAAGGAGCAGAAACCGGAACAGGTCCGGGATCACAAAGGAAGGTCAACACTTCGGAAAGAAACACTGTGGAAAGCTTCCTCATAGGCATGAAGCACTAAGATCCATCAGGGAGTGCTGGGAGCCGCCGGTCTTATAGGAACCCGGGACGTGGGCAGCACCAATCAGCGGCACGCTGGCCCTTTAAATCTGCGAGTGCTGGTGTGGGAGCAGGGAGGTGAGTGATCTTGGACAGGGGCCCCGCCACGGAGAGGGGCATGGGTGTGCCTGCGATCCGAGACATAGATCGCAGGGGCACCCATGACACTGTGACTACCTATCTATTGGAAGGAATATCCATATGGTACGGCTCTTACGAAATAACATTTTAAAATATGTGACGTTCATGGCTCTCTCAGCCAAAAAGGTTCCTGACCCCTGCGTTATCCAATACAGATTTCTGTACTGCCATGTATTGTGCCTGTCAGACTTTTACTGATATTTTTCCTTTGAGGCCCAGTCTTGGACACCGTACATGGCAGACACAGAGGTCTTAGTCAGATCTAAAGATATAAATGTTGTCCCTGCAAATCATTTGGATCTATATAAAACACTGGGTGTGAATACATGTGTCTCACGTTGAAGTTCTGTCACACAGAATGAGCCTTCGGGCCTCCTGATTCCATCGAGTATTATAAAAAATCAACTCTGCAACAATAAAAGACGTCCAAGAGCAACTTACTCTTACACGTCGTACGGACCGATAGTAAATATGTCTCCCGGGCCTGGGACCCGTTCACCGTCCTTCTATAAGTTCCAGGCTCCGGTTATAGATCCTTTCGCGTTTTGCGTGGAGAAGGATCCTGCACAACTAAAAGAATCTACAAATCCAAAGAACAACAGAAAGTAACTAAAATGGAGAAACAAACCCGAAAAAACGACAATCAAATATTAGAATCCAGAAATATGGGAAATGCTGAAAGACAAACCGATCTCTCAAAAACTGCAGAAGGATCAGACTGAAAACTGCAATCTACCACCAGAAGGCGACGCCTCGGTATCTTCTTGGTGTCGTATCTGAGAAAGTTGTAAATTTTCTGTCCAGATTTCCCTCCTTTACGATTTTCCAATAACCTAAATAGCACAGAGACATTTCTCCGCCTCCTTTACTCCTGTAATGTCGGGAGCTGGTTCTCATTTGGAAAGAGGGGGTTAATGTGATGCCCCCTTAAGGTTGATCAGGGGGTGCACTTACACTAGGGAGTCTTCTTCTATGGGAGATGGCGTCTTTACGCTAAGTCTTCTCCTAAGATTCCCAACCTCAGATCCTCCTGATATTTATGTCTGACTATGTCCTCTCCCTGGATCACCCCTTTACATGGATGTTTCTTCCCCCAGGGCTTCCAGATGGAGACATCCAGTGTGGAGCGCAGCGTATAGATCAGAGGCTCCGCTTACACTGCTCATGGCCTGGAGGTAACCCACCGGCCATTGTATCAATGTATTACGAAAGCTTTGGCCAGAGTGAATTTGATAACATCACTACAGAAGTGCCGTCCTACCAAATCTCCCTCGGGAAGGAGATGACCTGCAGTGGAAGTCATTTTAGCTCCATTCAGACCTGCTCTCTACTCATAGGTAAGACCTGACGATGACCCATTGCTCTACTGAAGACTCCGACTGTGACAAGTGACGGACTAAATACTCAAAACGTCTTTCACAACGGAGCCAGTGATTCATCCACAACATGTCCAAACTTCCCCCTTCTCCGACACAAGACGTTCCACAGACAGGTCCCACTACTTTATGAGGTATAAACAAAAACCAGCTCACCTCCCGTTATGGCATGCCGAGCGAGGCACGGGCCTCCCCTCTGCTGGGGTAAAGTATCCAAAATGAACGAAAAGACGGCTCAGCCAAGCTCCAGGCAATGCATTTGAAGTCCTTTATTCGTGCAACATTAATGCAACATCCACGATGCGGGGATACAGCGGTTGCTGTATCCCGCAGTGGAGGTGCCATTATAAGTTGCCCGAAATATAAAGGACTTCAAATGCATTGCCTGGAGCTTGGCTGAGCCGTCTTTTCGTTCATTTTGCCCACTACTTTATACCCCATTGACAGCATTCAGACTCCATTTGTGACTTTTCCTCCATAGAAGCCATAAGACAACCAGGACAGGAGCAGAACAAGACCAATAGACTTTTAGGATTTGGATAAAAGGTCTCACTTTATTCCATAAACCTTCCAAGGTTTTGACTTCAGAACATTCATTACATATGAAGCTCTTATCCCTGACGTGAAATAGAAACATACAAGTCCCTTATCTGTGGAGGTCTAAGCCATAGGAAGCAATGGCCCTGTCTCTGGATGATCTAATCTCCATCTCCCACCCATGGCTGGATCAGCAGTGAGCTCCGGGCAGGGACGTACGCTGCAGTCATGAATAGTCCATGACCAAGTGTCACCTTATTGATTGTGCTCCACAAAACCTTCATCTGTGATTCTCTATGTTCTCAGATGTTCCACAATCTCCTGGGTTCTCAGCAGACAGGTTGAGTGACTCGCGGCCTCCTCCTGCAGTCCCGGGGGTCTCAGCAGACAGGTTGAGTGACTCGCGGCCTCCTCCTGCAGTCCCGGGGGTCTCAGCAGACAGGTTGAGTGACTCGCGGCCTCCTCCTGCAGTCCCGGGGGTCTCAGCAATGCTCTCTGGGCTTCCTGAGACTGCAGAAGGAGTGCGGAGGTGTGGACAGGTTGAGTGACTCGCGGCCTGTGAGCGCGGAGGTGTGGACACGGTTGGATTATCATTGGAGCTTCATCCTATTCAAGGAGGACCCTGAAGCTTCGAGGATGATCTGAATTTCCCTCCTTCTTTCAACAGAATTGCTGTCCTCAAGGCACGTCG